>VDFB02385900.1:0-27326 GCA_007258455.2 Sequoia sempervirens | reverse complement strand
ATAATATAAATTAATCTAACGTTTGGGGGTGTAAATAAACAACAAAAGATAGAACAAATCTCAGGACAACAAAACATAAACATAGATTTTCTTTAATTTAGACATATAAACTTCATAATGAGCATTTCTTTTAACCAACTAAAACCATAAAATGACACACTCCATAGAGTAATCTATACTATTGCATTCATTCGTAGTGTAAATTCAAGATGTATAACCATTCATCATCACTTTTTTTTTTAAACTTCATTTTCAAACAAGAACATATCACTAGCTCATTACTAGAATTCATAGATCAATAAACATAAAGATATCTCATTCACATATATCTCAATGAAATAGTATCAGATTTAGAATCTTCTATTGATTTTCATCAAATAAGAGACATTTATGCACAACAAAACTCGCTGGCATACGAATGACTATTGTTCATCAATATTACCATTAAACTAATAAACTTCTGAACATAATATAAACTGTATCAATGGGTAAATTTCTAAGGTTTGAGGTTAGCAATGATTAGATCAATTTAAACCCAAAGAAGTTATGAAGCACAAAGAAAGAAAATGATAACGAAACAATTATACCAGATTTGTGAAGCTTCCATGAATCACCTCCATAGCACCTCCTAGCTTGCAGCGTATGATTGATGCCCTCAAACCAAGTGTGTGAGCATTATGACTATGCCATTGTCCTATGAAATTTTTGAAGGATTTAAGTAAGATTATGCCTATGCCAATGATAAATGATAAATGATAAATGACTCTAATGCCTATAATAATGAAGTGGTCCCTAAATTATGAGCAAAATTTTCATTTTATAGAAAACACAATTTTGAATGGACGGACGAGATCGACTCTTGATAGAAACCTAAAATCAGAGGACGAGATTTAATTTGATAATCCCTAATTAGAGTTAGGGAAAAATCCTTAGACAAGTGGTTGAGATGTCATCTAAGAAAATCAGATCGGCAGTGGAGAAAAGATGAGATAATTAATTTCAAAAATAAAGATTTTCAAAATTAAGAAGTTAAAGATAGCCCACTTTGTGAGATTTGAAAAATTAGATAAAAGATGGACTAAAAAGCAAATTTGATTTAAAATCAAGAACCTGCTTGCTTTATTTGATTTTTGCAAGAAAGCTACCAATTTGAATTAAATCAACTCAAAATATGGATTTTGTGAGACCAAAATGGACTATCAGTTAAGATTGTGATGACATTTTAAATAACTTCATTTATTTAAAATGAGAGGAATATTAATTTTGTCAATTAAATAATTAAAGATAATTATTTAATTTAGCAGATATGATCAATAATTAAATAAATTAATCAATTGATTTAATTATGAAAGTTAGTGACATATTAAATAAATAAATAAAATTTATTTATTTAATAATCAGGAAGAAATATATGACGAAGGGTAATTAAATTAATTAAGAAATTTATTTAATTAAGGGAAGACTTAGACAATTAATGACGTATTTAATAAACAAATAAAATTTATTTATTTAATAATCATGAAGAATAAAAGGACATGAATTAATTAAATAATGATGAATTATTTAATCAATAGATGAATGTGGACCAAGGACATAATTAAATGTCATAATTATGCTAGAACGAAAGTGTTAAAAATAGAGCTTGCAGGCCTAGGTCATTTTTAAGTGTCTACATAAACTGTATTAAAACTTGTAAAAATGTTTGAGTATCTTTGCATAAACTGTAAAAACTTCTAAAAGTTGTAAAACTATCCTAGATCTCTCTTTAGGTAGCCAATCTTGACTTCAACTAGCCAACATTTACAATATGGAGATAAATTCTACATATAGGCAATTTTAGCACTAATTCCTCTCATAAAAAATTAAGATCCGCAAATCAATGAGCAACTGGAGCTACATGAGATAATTGTCCATTATGATCTTTATTTAACAATTGATGACTCTTTATCAAAAATCTACATGCAAAGGGAGAAGGTTGAACTGCTAGGGATCTTCAGTTGAACTTGTGTCATGACCTTGAAAAGTTGGAGAGAGTTGCCCAGCTAGTCGTGTCATTTGATGCTTCAAAAAAAGAATATTCCATAGCCACTTCATTCCCCTGTCTTCTCCTCAAGTGGGTATTCATCATAATTATGCAATACCTGTTTAAGTATATCTACATCTGGCCCATCTACCCAATTTTCTTCAAATTTTATCCTTTTCAACTCGGTAGAGGTAAACTTTTGCATATCTTCTAGCTTGGAAAGCTCCTTCTGAGCAACCTTTACTACCTCTTTTATATCCATGAATCTATCTATTATCGAATCATCACCATCATCCCCCTTCTATACTGCTTCTTGGAATCTATTATTCCATTTATTCCTAAGCTCATCAAGAGGGAGGCCATCCTTTATAGGGATATCTTCACTCACAATCATGGCTATAATTGCCTCTAGTTCCACAATTTGATTTTCTAAATCTTTCCTAGCCTATTGCACTTCATTCCTAATTGCAAAAATGAATGAAGACTGAAATTTGATAATGCTAATACTTTTCTTAATAAAATCCACATTGCCTTCTTCAAGGATGGATTGTTCTAGAAGTGTTTGTTGAGGTAGCTTATTGATTTCTTTCAATCTCCTCACATGTTCTTTGTATTCTTCCTCCTGTTTCTAAAGGGTCTCGGCATATTTAGTCATGTCATTGATTGATTCCCATGCACCTTTATGAGCCTTATGAATTTCAACAATCAGTTCCTCTACCTCTTGGTTCAACCTATCAGTCCATTTTTCCAACATCCCTACTTTGCTTCTCATTTCCACGAGGTCATCAGCCTCTTTCTTACTTAGCAAAATTGGTGTCTCAGGAGCAACAGATTATAAATAAACATAAGAGGCATTAGGTGAAATTTACATAAAAAATGGGCCTCCTAAGGAACTCTAAAAAAATAAAAAATATCTCAAATAATACAAATTATTTAAATATAAAAAATATAAATTACTTAACAAACATGAGTTAAGTGGGGACACATGTTTCTATTACAATTCCTTAAAAAACTCAAGTCTATTATTTTTTAAAAAGTGGTAACATATATTTTTATTGACAAACTCAAGTTCACTTTTCATTTTAGATTTTTTTTTCTTGATTTTTTATTTTTTATTTTTAAATCTTAAACTCAAGTTTATTTTTTTTAAAAGTGGTAACATATATTCCTATTATAATTTATTAAAAAACTCAAGTTCACTTTCTTTTCTTTATTATTTGTTTTTATTTAAAAAATGGTAAAGTAAAAGTAACTTTAGATATTTTATTTTATATAAAATTTATATACTAGTATATTTATATTTAAAATATATATCTAAAGTAGTCAAGGGATATCTTTTTTCCATAGTTTATTTGATTTTCTCACTTTTTTTTTTCTTCCATCATTTTTATTTTTTAATTTTTCCATTTTCTTTTTGTTTGATATTTTTGGTGATTTTCTCCAACTTTTTCCTTCCAATTGTTTCCAATTTTGTACAATTCTTTTTTGGATTTTATTTTTTATTTTTCTAATTGATTTTATTTTTTATTTTTCAAATTTATTTTTTGGTTCATGTGATTTTTTTAGCTTTTTCTCCTTCAACAATTTTAAACCACTTTTCTAGTTTTTGTATAACACTTATGGCGTAATTAAATCAAATTTCATATTATAGATTTATGATTTTATATATTTATAATTATATATATATATATATATATGTGATTTTATAGATTTAGATTTATTATGTTATATAGTTTATTTAAATAAACATGTTTATAAGTTTTATAAATAGTGAAAAAGTACAAGTAACTTTAGATAATTGTATAAAATAAGAAGCACAGATGAATTTTATTACAAATTAATTTCATTCCAAAATTTTAAAATATTTTAAAGAAATTTTTTGTTAAAATATTTTTGAAATTCTTTTTATATATATTTTTGTTTTAAGAATGAAAATATTTTTTAAAAAACATAATAATTTCTATAATAGAACTTAAGAATATAAATCTAAAAAACAAAAAGAATATTTTATATTTAGAAAGATGAATGAGATAGAATAGGATATGTAGAGTTAAATTAACCATCATGAGTTAATTCATAGGATTTTAGAAATTTTTACATTATAAAATAAATAATTTTATTTTTATTTTGGATGATGTCACCGTAATAGTTGATGTCATCTTTTAATTGATTTTTGATAACTCAAAAAGTTGATGATGTCATCCTTAGGAAGCACATTTTTATGTAAATTTTCCCTAATGACAAGTCTTTCAAGAACATATGCAATTGATCCAACTAAGCTTTGAGTTGATCCTTCATTTGCTTATCTTTTATCATCCTTGATTTAGTAGAGGATGCTACAATATCAATAAGATCCATTTGTTGGTTCCTTGTGGGTCTCCACGAGTTCACAATGCCTATCTAATAATCACTCAACTACATTTCTTGTTTATCTTTGTCAACCATGGGAGTGGCACACTCAACCACAATTTCCCCAACATCTGTCAATTTGGTAGAATGAAGGACTCGAGCCTTTTATTGGGCCTCTCCTCAATTTCCTTCATCATATCATCCCAATTTAGAGGTTGAGGCTAGACTATCTATTTCCTCTCCAAGTTGAGTTTTAACCATGTTGGGGTGGCAAGAGGAGTAATCACTTGTGGTGAAGAAGAAATGGTAGAAGAGAGGGGTTGCAAAAGTGTTACCTTAGGTTGAGAATTAACCTCTTGTTGTTGCTCCTTTTTTTCCATCTCTTTAGCTAGCCTATTAGCTTCAGCTTTCTCCTTTTCTTCTTCCAACCTATCATTCCTTTGTTTTTCCAATTCCTTAACCTTATCCCACATTTTGGCTAGTTCTCATTCATGCTTAGCTTGTTCCTCTAGCTCTTTTCTCTTAAGTAAGATATCTTCTTCTTCTTTCTTTCTTTGGGCCTCTTCTGCAGCTTTGGATTTGGCCTCAAGATTTTCCTTTTCTCTCCTTTGTTGGGCCTTCTCCTCCTCAAGATCATGAATTATCTGTAGAAGAGCCAACTTCTCCCTCTCTGTATTATCTTTCCATTTAGTTTCTTTTTGTTGTTGCAGAAGGTCCTCCTTCTCCTTGTGATGCCTTGCTAGCTCCTCAATTTTGGCTCTAGCTTCCAACTCTTGTTGTTTTGCAAGTGCATTAGCTTTGGCCTTGGCATCAACCTCCTTCTTTGCATCCTCAAAGAGTTTCCATTGATCTTCTAGGGTTAGGACATTGATCTTCTAGGGTTAGGACATTATCTGATTGTGTGGCCTCTAAATCAGTGTTTATATCATGTATCTCAACCTCTTTTTGCTTAAGAGTCTCAACTTGCTCATGGAGGCTTCTTGTAGGTACTTCTTTAGTAGATTCTTTCGGGAGAGAAGCTTGAGATGAGGTTCCTTCTCCAACTGTTGTAGTTTCCACATCTTGTGACTCATGGGTGTCTTGGACATGTACACCTGGATCAACATCCTTTCTAGGACTAGGAGGATAATATTCTAGTTTTTCCTTAAGGGTTTTCCTCCTCTTGGTTCTCCTATAGCCTTGGATAACCCTTGATTTTCTCTTCTTAGAGGATTGAGCTTTTGGCTCCTTTATTCTCATTACAATCCATTGGATACTCCTATCCATCACTATCCTGGAAATTTGTTTAATATCAATAAACTCATCTTCATCCATATTTATTAGGTCCAAGTTCTTGGTACCTACATTCTCTACTTCATAACCAGGGTCCAAAACTACACCATCATCTGATAGTTTTTAGGAATGTCTTCCTTTACCCCATATTCAACCATTTGTGGGATGGTGAACCTTTCATAGTTCCTTTTCCTAAAATTATATTCATCTTGAAAATCTATCCAAATATATTCTAACAAGTTATAGTGATTATCAAAAATGGTGTGGGCTAAACCATTCATCTTATGCTTTAGGTCAAAGTGCTTTCGGGTTGTATATAATCCCAACTTCAAGTAACCCAATTCCTCACATACTACCTTTGTAGCCAAATTGTAAACATAGCAATACTCTCCCAACTTCATTGGAAATTTGTGGCATCCCGACTTATGTTTAGAAAAATTATTATTGATGACATGGATTGATATACAAATTCCATAAGAACAATCCTATCATTGCAGCATCTTGTTAGTCAATGAGGATGTCCATCAAAACCTGCTAACCTAAAGTAAGAGAACTTGGGGTACTAGATATGCCAATTTCCCCATTCAACAATGAAGGACATAGCTTCTCTACTCATCCTATATCTAGCATCTCTTGTCAACCAAATAATAATGACATAAAGAAATGCATCATTAACCCTCCTATGATGTAGCTCCGATGCTTGTAATTTCAACTGATCATAGTGCTCCCATGCCCTCTTTTGTCTAGGAGCTTCCCCTAATATGCCTACTACATTCAATCTAGGGAATATGCCCATTCGTGCAACTGAATATATAATATAAGAGGTCATGAAGAAATTCTTTATTTCCTCACCTTAAGAATCTGATTATGCAAGTTATCTAACAAGATCATGCCCCAATCAAACTATTGTCTACCATCCAAAATTGTTTCAATGAATGGAAACATCCATTCCTTAAAATATGTAGTCTTTCTTTCCAGATACCCTTGAAAGCATCATGATTAAATCATCAATTTCCTTTTTAAAGTCTCCCCTCTTGGGATGTTAGGAACCTTGCTTGAAGATTTCTTTTTAGTTTTTAGCCATTTCTTGTTCATATGGGACCTATTGTTTTCCTTATCCCTATTGAATAGCTCCAATGCCTCTAATTCATTCAATTTCTTAGGGTTCTTAGGAGTAGGTGCATTGAACAAGAATTTCATCATTTGTGGAGATAATTCAATGATCACATTCCCCTAGAGGTGTACACACTGCCTTGAAGCAGGATTGTAAGCCCCTAATGCTGGTAGTATAAGCTTTGGGCACTAAGCTGATAGAGGGAAGAGAGTGACATGTGCCAGTTCATATTGGGCTATTCTTCTAGTCCTCCTAATCACTTCCTTTGAGAAAGTGTCTATAATTAACTCATCACAGTTAAATCTCCCCAAATTAGTATTTGTGATGTTAGCCCATTTTGAATCCAACTTGCTAGTTATAGGAGTGGCATCCTGGTGTTTATATCTCATAGTATAAGGCAACTACTCCACCTTTATCTTCTTTGGCTTCACTCCCTTTGAGCTTTCTATAGCTTTCCCTTCCTTTTTTAAAACATCTTCAGATGCTCCTGACATCATTTACTCCTACAAGACAACCCTGGATTAGATCAACAAAAGGCATGGGAATCATCATACAATGCTACCTTTTCATACTTCTCTACTCTTCCCTAGGTAGCCCCCCATAGTAAAATTTTAGACACTTAGTCAGGAGTGGGGCCAATAGAAAATAAGGAACTAAAGAGGTGAAACAAGTAACTTCAAGCAGAACTGGAATCAGGATAAGGACAAAAATTGGAACTGTCAAAGTTCCAATATCTCATATCATTTGATGATCCAATCCCACTAGGCTGATGGGATTGGAATTGGAATCGAAGCCCATCGAAGGTGGAATCATTTCCAGAACTGGACTCCTACATGAATGTTCATTGAACGAGTTTTTTTTTTTTATCTAGTTTTGTTGTAGATTACTAAGGCTAAGCATATTCTCCCTGCATGCCCACATTAGTTTGGACCCAAGTTAAGAGAAGGCATGGGGAAGCCAAATTTAAGCTCGAATCTACATGGAAAAACGAGACTGGGATCGAGCGAGTTAGGGTATTTATGCAAAAGGGTGTGACATACAAACCCTAGTTTGTATGACTTGTTCAGCCAAATGAAAACTAGGGCATCAAAATCCCATAATCAAATTCACAAGACCAACCAAGACGTAAGATCAGAAGAGTCTAGAGAAATATTTAAAACAACTTCAAGCATCTATAACCCTTCAAAATTAATCCCTAATCAAAACTAGGGCACGGTGGAATGGAACCGCCACCAAGAACGGAGAAAATGACAACAGGTTGATGAAAATGAATGAGGAGAAGAAAAAGACAAACAAAAAAATGGCAAAAAAACCCAAACAAAACAAAAAAAACATAAACAAAACATGAACGAAAGCAAGCAAAGACCCATGGGAAAAATCCCTATGAACACGCGAAGAAGTAACCAAGAAACAAAATGAGAAAACACAAAAAGAGAATGGAAGAATTCCCACCTACCTCAAAACACAACCAGAAAGGGTTGAAAACCGACAGGAATCCTCTCACAAAACTCTTGCCCGCAACCAAATTGTGCTCCTTTTCAAGTTGTTTTGGCTTTAGCTCGTTAAGATGCTTTAGATAATTGTAATGAGCCAAATAACCTTGATTAAGGTTTAATAAACCATTTCACGCATATGAGGAGGCTATAATTAATGTGGTTGGTCGAGCATGGAATCAGAGTGAAGGAAAGTATACAACCATCGTGCACATTAGAGGTAAAGTAGGAGAGGAAGCAGAGTTGAAATAGAACCTACCAAAGTTCCACATTCCATTCTAGGTTCAGCTTTAGTCCCACGGCAGGGAAAGACAACAAATTAACAGGGGTAGGATCAGAACCAAAACCTGACCTAGAACTTTTGCAAATTTCTAGGTTCAGATTCCACTCCAATTCTAATCTCGACAAAGGGAAGGAACACCAAAACAAGGAAAACAAAAAAGAAATAACAAAGGAAAGAAGGACCGGAGTGAATCCCATCCCGAACGAGACACAAAACAAGGACAAAACACAAGGAAAACAAATGGGAGAGGGATCAGAACCAAATCCAGACCTAGAACTTTGCAATGTTCTTGGTCCAGTTTTCATTCTAGCTCTACTTCCATCAAAAGGGAATCAAAAAAAAGGGGAAAAAATAAAAAGAAAACTCAAGGGAGAAAATAAGCCCAAGAGCCTGAGACAAGCAAAACAAAAAAGAAGCCAACAAGGCAAGAAACGGGGCCGGAATCAGAACCAAATAAGACCTGGAACTTTGCAAAGTTCTAAGTTTGGTTTTGGCTTGTGACCCAAGCCTACAAAATAGACGAAACAAGGACTCGGGAGGGAAAATAAAAACTCCTAAGGCCCAAACAAAAACACCAAGGAAAAACAAACACAAGGGGGGCCCATTTTGACCAAAAACAAAATGGGGTGTTTATGCAAGGCATAACAGGTCCTTTCTAATGATTTGGCTGATTGAGGTGTTTATGGCTATGACGATCATGATATTTTTTGGGATAAATGTTCTTGTGTTTTTTCTTGGGCTGCTACTAGATCCCTAATATCTTTGTATTATGAACTTCTTGAGTTCAATAAAGTTCTTACCCCTTTTTAATATTAAAGTAGGAAGTAAAAAAATATCTTTTAACATCATATTTTACACTTTGCATTATTGAAAACATATGTATTTCACATTCAAATGAATTTTCTTTTCAATTTGTAAAAGAAATACATTTTTCCATTTTTTGTTTCATATATGATTTCCATTCAAGTGAATAAATTAACAGTTAACAATTAAGTTTATGGTCAGTAATTCCATATCTAGTTTACTTTTCTATTTCACAACCCTTAGCGAGTCATGTGCAAGAGGGAGAGCATCACCCAAGCACTTTACCTCCAACCACAAACTGATGGTCCCCCTCACACCTTCTATCTGGACATGGCCCTAGCCTTCAAAGAAGAGTATTGTCAAGGAACCCTTAATATTGCAATTTTATTTTCTAGTGTTGTGCCCTACATAACCAATATGGTCATACAACTATAGACTCTTATAACTATGTATTACACTACTGACTGGTTATGCAACTCTAGAGCACAGTGAACCAAAAAGTGCAAGCTGAGACTTTTGCACTTACTTTTGCCAAAGTTTGAATTAAATTCAACCACTTCCTTAAAAAGTGGAGTCATGCATTCACCCACCTCTAACTTGACTTGGAAACCTTAACTAACCTAAGGTTAACCCAACCTTACTATTTGACTAATGGTTGACTTTTCATAAAATTCTTACACTTAATGTGATGACTCACAAGCCAATACTTAGCTAGATTGGATAGTTATCTCTGACTTCAAAAACACATGTTATATTTTCATAACTTCTTGTGTCTTGGCTACTGCTGCTTGTTTGATTACTTACTACAACCTGTTGATGATGTTTTCTGCAAAGCAACTACTTAGAAATAATATGAAATCCTATCTCTCTTGAAAGGTAAATCTCTATCAGCAAGCCTCAAGAGATAACCCCAAGGTCTCTAATGTCAGGTCTTGACAATCCATAAACAACTCAGTGATAAATGTGAAAATGCTAGTAACCACAAAGGGACCTTACTACAAGAAAATACCAAATCTTTAACTTATCAGATCTAGCAATATGATGATACTTCAATCCTAAATCTAACTCAAATGATGAAGAAATAACAAAAGATTAGGGTTTCAGATAGATTCCTAAATCTAACACTACTCCTAAGATTAACAATGCAAATGATGAAATACTTGAAATGGACCAATCCCTCATAAACTAATTCCTGCTTGACCCAGATGAACTTGCAATCTCACATAAACAATGCAATATTCTAAGGTATTAAATATTTTCAGATCATGAACATTCATCCAAAGACAACCCAATTGCAATTGAAGTGAATAAACTTCACAATTGAACTAAGCACAATGAATATAAAGTCCAGGCTAACTTTTCAAAGCAACTAACAATCAGCTAGCTACAAAAAGTATGGACAAGGGATTGCTGCAAACACTTCAAGCATCAAATCATAAACACCATTGAATTAGATCTAAATCTAAATCTAACATATATCTAATAACCTTGAGCAATTTGAAAGATAGAATCATAAGAACCATGCAAGATAAGTCAAAAAAAAGAGATCACCAGAAAATCACAATGTCTTCAATTGTATTGAATCACTGAATTACAGCAACAATTCCAATGTTTTGTTACAACACTTGCTCAAATGACCTAATTTCTACCTCTACTCTACTATCTAATTTTCTCTTGCATCAAAACTATCTCTATCTGTGTATCTATCTATTCTATATTACAAATGAGGGGAAGTGCCAAATTTATAGGAACCTCAAAAGCATGTCAGCCCAATTTAGATTTTACAATAATAAGAGAGCCACAAATAGGTCAACCCAAGGATAATTCAAAATAAAATAAATTAGCATTAAATTCTTGAACTCAATCCAGGTCGGCTTGGGATCTTCAATGCAATTCAGACCAAGGCATGGAAAATAATAGGGTGACACAAAATTTGATGTAGCCTTGCATTAACTACCTCCTTTATCCTGAGCGCACCTCTCCAAGTTAGCCAATGGTGGAGTAACCAGTACTTGAATTTGTTTATAGATTAAACTTCACCTCCTTCCAACCACTACCATGTTAGACTCATCCTGCACTTAGCAAAAACCAGCATTAATATCTATTATAACACTATTATAACATGAAGATCAAGATTAGCCCATCATCAGCAATATATTCATCATCCAAATAAATTCAAACACATATCGAAATCAACCTAGAAACATCACCAAATTGTAATCAATACAATTCGGGATTTAGAGCCAATTGTGGAATCCAGGCCAGCGGATTCTGGCGAAAAAGACACAAAATCAACCATAGATCATCAAAAATGTAGAAAATATGCAGATAATAGTGTAATCTATCAATTTAGAGCATGTAATAATAAGAATTTATGATTAAAATCATTCATTTCACATGATTTTCAAGTTTCACAATGCTTCCTAGAAAATTCGAAAAAATCCGGTTGGACCGGAATTTTGTGAAAAAGGCTAAGTTCTGGAGTTTCAGCACATTCTGGGAGAATGGAGAGGGCTAGGAAAACCAGGGAAATCTGCCAATGTAGAAAAATCCTGAGGTTAATAAAAAAACCTGAATATCACCATCCTCTTGTGATTTCACTCAAATTGATCGAACGATCACAAATTTGAGGATCCTAGGTATGGAAATTGTTTAACTTGAACCTCCTACATATATTCTTTGAATCCTAGGCTCATTCGAAAGAAAATTAAGATGCAATGGGAACACATAGAGCAAGCTCGAAACACAAAAATTCAAACTCCAAGAAAAACTAAAATGCCAAAGCACAACTCACATTCATCAATCAAAGGAAGGCAACATGTACATACCATGAATAAAATTCCTGTCGACTCCAGCAAAGAAAAGCAACAATTTTGAACGCCCAAGCAAGCAAAAAAAATGAAAATGCCAAGGGAATCACAACTAGATCAAAAATTCACAAATTCAGTATGCCACAGCACGCCCAATACCCTAGGATCAAATATCCCAACTCAAGAGAACACAAATCATAAATCATAATGGCATAAAGCTCAAAGATAAACCATATTTGGAAAACCAATGGCAAGACGAAATTCTAGAAAAATTTGGCCAAGGTGGAATTCCACGAAGGCCAGAAATCCCCGAACCATGGTGTAAAGCAGACCGAGCTAGACTTCGAGCGCAATCCATGAAAATTCGGACGAGGCAGAAAATCCTGAACTTGAACCAAAACTTAAGATTTTCAATATGCAACTTAGGGAAAACACTTAGGCAAGCAAGATAAAACTTAAGCTCATGCCAAGGAAATGCAAATCCACAAAATCAAAGGGGTCAAAACACAAGAGCAAAAGTAAAAAGAGGGTACCTGCTTTCAGCAGGGTGTGTGTGCAAAAATAGCACAACACAACCCTTGAGAGTAACTGCTCTCTTATTTTAAGCATTTAATAAAACTTGATGAAAAAATGATGTCAAATTGACCTTCATGTTCATATTTGAGTATATTAATAACATATTCAATAACTTTGTAATAATGAATATATTTACATAGAATATTATATATTCAAATTTAGGTTTTTGATTTTTTGTTAAAAACATATGGTCTTGTTCACAAGGAATACCATATTTAAATTTTGTCATTCATTATAATATTGACATTTAAAAGTTATAAAAGAATAACTATCTTATAATACTGACTATGCATCAACAAATTGGTTTAATACACTATCTGTGTTTGGACAACTTCCAATGAGAGAACAATTGTCCAATTTTTTATTCCTTCACTATCTATCAAGTTTATTTCATACAATTTTCATGAAAAAATTCTATTATAAGGATGTATATACACACGATTTTGTATAATTGACTCTCACTAAGAGCTTATCTATATACGTATATGAATATTATTGTTTTTACCCCAACTAAGATTCTAAGTTTTTTATTTAGTAAAATAATTTTAAAACTCAAATTTGAAGGTCATTAAATTGTTTTATTCAAATTTTTTTCCTCTACAACAAGAATTGTAGTTAATTAAACTTATATAATACTCATGTATTATATCTCTTTAGGAAAACTAGAAAACTCTCTCTTCTTTAAATAAAAGAAATAACAAGCCACATACATTTTCATAGAAATCTAGAAAAAGAATGTGTCTATGGAATTACAATAATTTTGCACTTGTGAAGTATTTCAGATAGAAGTAGCACAAATTTTAGTCGACACCTATATTTCCCTTTTATTCCACTCTCACTAAGACTCAACACCTACACATAGTCTACTCTTTAAAAAGAATAAAACTCTAACTCTATTTTCCCTAGTGCTTCCCTTGCCAAACTTCCTGATCAGGTATCTTGAAAATAAAGATAACTTAACTTCTTAATAAGTCAATCTTTCCTATAGTCGATAGCAATTATCAATAACTATCTCCTCAAAAGGTGGTTCCACCTTTTACCAATATGCCCCAACTTTATCTCATATGGTTCACAAATAAGAAAAATAATTGAAATGCCATTCAGTTTTGGTGCCATAATAGAATTTAACATTACTCCTAGCCCAACTCATTATCCACATAATAAGCATTTAAAGATAGAAAATGGCATGATTCACTTCTCATGTGCCATGATAAGCTATACATATCAAGTATTTAAAATCATTTCAAACTGCCACCAACGTGGCTTCAATAGTTCACCCAAAAAATGGTTTTTCACTGGCGCCTCAACTTTATAAGTATTTTTCTTATGATTAGGATAAGATTCATTTTCAATTGGGTCAAATTTTAACATTACAATGGCTTAATAAATCCATTAAAAAGATATTTTAAAAGTAGTTGAAAACGGTTCAAATTTTCAATGATATCGCCACAAAGTGGTTTTAAAGAAAAAATGATGGTGATTGTTAACTTATGTAATTCCATTGGCTTTAATGCCATAATATTATAACATTTCCAAAGCCTTGTATGAAGGCTATTATGCCTTTCAAAGTGCACCAATAAAATTGATGTTTTTTACCATACTTCATGCTTTTATAAGCATGTAATTATTAAATTATTAAATACATGTAATATCTATATATAACTTATATATACATACATATATATATACATATATGAATATATATAAATATTGATGTATAAACATTGTATATATATATATATATATATATATATCTTATAACAAATATATCTTTAGATATTATATCGCCGATCCCACAAAATTTGTTTACAATTCTGTCGAGGAAGGAAAATTGCAAAAAATGGCCCCATGAAGAAATTTTTTGGTTTTGGGGGGTTCGCACAAAGGGGGGGTTGGCTCTAACCCAAAAGGGGTTCACTTGAACCCCCCTTCGAGTGAACCTTATTCAATGATGGGAAACACTTTTTGCACATTTTCTAGAATGGAAACAAAGGAAAATTTTGAAAAAAGTGTTGAAAGGAACAAGACAACTAAGAGGGAGGGGTGAATCAGTTGTCACCAATCTCAAACACTTATCAAATTCACATCCAATTTATTCTGTTATTAAGTATAAACATGAAATACAAATAACAGAAAGCAATAACACAATAAACACCAGATTTACATGGAAAACCCAATAAGGGAAAAATCATGGTGATGATTAACTCACAATATAAAGTAATTCCAAAACCAATTACAAAGAGGCTCACTTCCCAAAAGGACTCACTGTCTGGATATAAGGCTTACTGCCTACAGATATGACTCACTATCCAACAAGGAGGTTCACTGCCTACAGATACAAAAGATAACAGAAAGATCCACCACAGTAAATTACACACATATGCAACCTTGATCAGAAGATTGTAGACACCATCAACTCGCTAATTTAAGGAATATAACACATTAAATTACTACTACCTCAATTCACTTTCACACACTCTTGCTTATCACACTTGTGGAATTCCTTGTACCTCAAACAATAACATCTTGACTTGTATTTATACCATCTTCAACCTTAGAAACTTTCTCCAAGGTCGACTACACACACTTCATTTTACAAATTCAAATTAGGTCAGAAACTCAATATACCCGTAGTGGAAGAGAATGAGAGTGGACCAATCCAACACTTAACCAAGACCCAAAAAAATGTCTCGAATCAATCACACACTTCCTTAATTGATACTTATCCTTCACATGATGTGTAGACACCAAGTTAGCCAAACCTAATGAAAACGCCAATGAACTTTGAAATACATAATTCTACAATGACAAGATAGCATACGGACCACATAGCACACTTCACCATACACTAGAACATGTCTTAGATACCTTCAAGTTCATTTGTAGCAAATTCAACAACCTTCATACATAGAACACTTTCCATGAGTCCATCTAGACTATACAGACACACACAACAACTCTGAAACTCATCTTTTGGAGCACCAAACCACAAACACTTTTTTCAGAACATAGATAACACCATTACAAGCCTTCTTCTAGATCCAAAAGACTTGAAACAAACTAGTGGAGGATTGCGGAGCAAAAACATTTCTCCCAATCCACATTCAAACAATTATGTCAAACCAGTTCACACACAGGTGAACACAAATTTCACTCTACATCAAAGTAGAAACTAAAAACTAGGATATATCACCAAAAGATGCCCATAAATAATAATTTAGATCTGTTCAAGCATAGGATCAACACAAAAGAAATTTGGAGCACAAACCGGAGTTCATTCTAAACACACAAAATTTTGACTTCACTATTTCTCAAAAGTACTTGGAAACTCATCATATATGCGCACCTGCAACACCATAAGGAGAGCTCCATGTACTCACAACATCTCTATAGTATCTCAACTATACATACACAAATTACAATCATTTGATTCCTTTCTCTGCACCAACCTATACTGTGTTGGCACCAATGACAACATTAATGACAACACCACCATACTCACTCATACTTGCAACAATCTCCCCCTTTGTCATTGATGGAAAAAAATGATGTGAAAAACCATCAAAGACAACATTTATTCCATTCCTGCACTCTCCTTTATTTTTTAGATTGGACAACCTACATGACATTTCATGCACTCTCTTTTCCTTGCAATATTCTCCCCCTTTTTCTTTCATTGTTTTTCACATGACTTTCTCTCCCCCTTTGACATCAATGGAAAAGAACAATTTTTTTGCATAATTATTCATCCATATGTAGCTTTGATCACTCCCCCTTAGGAGTGCACCCATTTCATACTACAAATTGATACTTCCTACTCCCCCTGAGGAGTAGACCCATTCATTAGTCCAAAAAAATGAAGAATCAGTAGATCCATTGGATTGATGCACCTCCATGTGCACCTAGTTTGAATAAGGTGGGGCAGTAACCCCCAACTTCTCCCTAAGATACTCAAAAGTATCCTTCGAAAGAGCCTTAGTAAATATATCAGTAATATGATCCTTTCTAGGCACATACTCTAGTCTAACTTCATTCTACAACACCTTCTCTCTCAAGAAATTATATCTGATAGATATATGCTTTGTCCTTGAATGCATTACTGGATTCTTTGAAATGTTTATAGAACTTTTATTATCACATAAGATAGGGATAGGCTCATCACACATCGCTCCTATATCTTTCAATGTTTACTTCATCCATAACACTTGTGTGTAGCAAGATGTTGTAGCAATGTACTCAGCTTCTACAGTGGATGAAGAAACTGAATCCTATTTCTTGCTTAGTCATGAAACAAAACTTCCTCCTAGAAAGAATGCACCACCACTTATACTCTTCTGGTCATCTACACAACCAACCCAATTTGCATCAGCGTAAGCACTCAAACTGAAATCACTACCCTTAGGATACCACAGACCATAATTTGAAGTGCCTTTAAGATATCTGAATATCCTCTTCACAACTGTAACATGTGCTTCTTTAGGTTCTTCTTGAAATATGGAAACCAAACATACTGCATGCATGATATCCAATCTAGTAGCAGTAAGATATAACAGTCCACCAATCATAGATCTATACATGCTATAATAAACTTTAGGAGATTCATCATTCTTACTCAGTTTGTATCCAGTCACCATATGGGTACAGACTGGTTTAGAGTCATTCATTCCAAACATCTTCAACAATTCTTTGATATAATTTGATTGTGAAATGAATATTCCCTTATCATTTTGATTCACCTGAATTCCAAGGAAGAAATTCAACTCACCAATCATAGACATTTCAAACTCTTTTTGCATCTCCTCTAAAAAACTCTTGCACATACCCTCATTTCCTCCAAAGATAATATCATCAACATACACAACTACTATCAACATTTTGTTTCCTTCAACCTTGAAATAGAGATTATTGTCTTCAGAGCCTTTGCTAAACCCTTTGTTGAGGTGCCAAATTGACCCACAACATGCAGGTAAGATAAAAGTAAAAGTATCTCACCTCTCCTGAAAGAGACAATTAGTTATCAAACTAATCACCTCCCAAGGTCTTTGATGTTGGTTCACAATGTTGTTGTTTACGAAGTGGTCAATATGGCTGTAATATTCAAGGGGCCTATTGGTTTTGAGCTTCTAGATTGTTGCAAGATCAAACATCTATCTAAACCTACCACTTTAGCGGTGGTTTTAAAGAAATAGAAAAAAGATAGATCAAGGTTTTTAAACTGAAAGAATGTTGGTTCATTCAACTAATCAGACTTGTTACCTTCCAAGGAATTCCTAAACTAGAACTACAAAATAAAATTAACCTATAATTGATACAAAGCTTCATTCATTCACAATGCAAACTTTAATAGTAGATTGAAAATCATCATTCAAACAAAACATAAGATAAAATTTCATTCCTTGAAATCTTTTCAAATCAAATGATTAACCCAAAATAAATACCATTCTAGAGCATAATATAAAGTAGGTTTAAATCCGGCTACTCCCACTGTCAATGAAATAGATAAGCAACATTTACAAATCTACCAAGATCACTAGTGTACAGAAAACCCATGTCTTCAAATTATCTCCATCTATGCTAAGAAAATCATGAAGATACGTCAACTCCCCCTCCTGAACAACAAAAAACTGTCTAACTTACTTCAAAACCCTAACTTGCTTTACTACTAAATTCGCTTTTAACATTCAATTTCTCTAGATCCTTTCTAACTTTCTAACTATTCTCTAAAACTTACTCTCTAACCTTTTTGTTCCTATTCTAACTATTCTTCCAACCCTTCTAAAACTTTCTAACAACCCTTACAAAAGAGGAAAAATGCCATATTTATAAAACGTGTTAGATGCATTGACCTAGTTAGGGTTTTCAATATGTCGGTTATAGGATAAGTCAGCCCTAGAAGAATTCAAAACAATTCAACATGCATTAAATGCAAGGGCACCGATCAGATCAGCCGAGGATCTCCCTCATAACTTAGATCAAAACACACGAAGAAGAGGCAAAGTGAAATGATGAGGAAGCATGACTTTTGATGCAACTTTGCATTAACTCCTTCCCCCACGTCGCCCATACCTTGCTTCATTCTAGCCTTCGTCATCAAGAACATCCTCTGCAAGCCATTCACAAGTGGCATAGGTGAAACCCTAGTTCGCCATTCAATAGCATTGATATTATTCTTCAGATCTATCCACGTATTGTCCCAGTCCCTCTTGTTGGATTGATATTCATTAATGACTACATAGTAGGTCGCTGCATCATCTAGCTGGTGCCTAGTTACTGCATCCCATGATATCCTTAGTTCTTTGTAGTAGGGTGCTCATATTTGGATCCGAAACCTTGAACCAGATTGATGCTATCTTGATCCTAGGAATCCTACTCTTTTCGTCCAGCTTCATTCTTTTCTTCCTTAGTGATGGAGGATCCCTCTGTGTCTCTCCTAGCCTTTCCAGTCGCTGCCTTGCTAGACTCAGCCTGCATTCATCAAACACCAATGTGAGAATCCAAATTTTGACAACATTTTTTTATCAAAGTGTTAGCTCAAAATCATGATAAAACCATTAAATTAGCCATTATGCATCAACACTGAGAAGTTCAGGATTTCGAACTAACCGGGGAAAACCAGCCTAGGAGGAATTTTAGAAAATTCCAAACCAGGTGGGTTCTCCTAATGAGGTACCAATATCAACAATAGATTATTGAAATGAACAAAAGGATGCATGAATCATTGAAATTTACCAAATTAAAGCATGGAAACATAAGAATTTATCACTAGAATCATCCATTTTATCCAATTTCTTAAATTCCACAAAGCACAGCAGAGAATTTAGAAAAATCCATCAGACTGAAATTCCATGGATAAATCAAAACTCTGAATGCCAACACATTCCTCGGAAACTGAAGGAAACCAAAAAAATCTGACTGGGCAGGAAAACCCTGAGGTTGACAGGAAACCCGAAAACTGGCCATGACTTCACTCAAATTGACCAAAGGTCATAAATTTGAGGACCCTGGGCACAAAAATCACATAACACGAGCGTCTTACAGATCTTCTTTGAATCCTAGGCTCAATCGAAAGTAGATCAAGATGAAATGGTGATGCCCTAGGCATGAAACCCTAGATTTTAACCATGAACACATAGGGCAAGCCATGAAATGCCCAAACACATAGGAATTCAAACTTCAATCAAGACCATAACATTTTAAAGCACAACAAGATGAACATCTCAACTCAGGAGAATGCAAATGATAAAGAAAAATGGCATAAAGCTCAAAAAATTGACCTAACTCGGAAACCTGACGGCTAGACAGAAATCCGAGCAAATCCGACCCAGGTAAAATTTCACGAAGGCCAAAAATCTCTGAACTGCAGTGTAAAACAAGCCCAGAGTCGGACCGGCGCCAATCGGGGAATATCCAAGCAGGCTGACAATCTCGGTGGCTCAAAGAGAGCACGAATAATAGTGTTATTTGGAGTTTGAAGCGGGAAAATGCGGGCCGGATAGGAAAATCCCAAACCAGGGTAAAAACCTGAACTTCACCCAAAACATAAGATTTTCAATATTCAACTTGGGAAAAACACTTGGGCAAGCAAGATAAAAATATTAAGCACATGCCAAGGCAAAGAAAAACTTCAAAAATCAAAGGGGGTGAAACACAAAGGCGAAAGCAAAGGGTCCCATTTTAATCAAATTTAAATGGTGGGTATGCGAGGTATAACACCTTGTTGTGTCAAATACCTGTCCAACCTTGCATATAATGCTTTGGGAGCCTGTTTAAGTCCATACAATTCCTTTTTCAACTTACAGACCATGCCTAGTTTATCTGACAATTGAAATCCCTCTAGTTGTTCCATGTACACCTCTTCTTCCAATTCTCCATTCAAAATCGGACTTGACATCCATCGATATACCTTGAAATATTTGTCAATGAAAATTCAAAAACATCGGAATATCCTCCATTCTTGCCACTTCTAGGGCAAATGTCTCCTCATTCCTTCAACTTGTGAATAACCTTTGCATGCAAGTCTTGCTTTGTTTCTTACAGCTTCACCATTCTCATTCAACTTATTCCTGAACACCCACTTTGAACCAATTATGTTCTTGTTTATAGGTCTACGAACCAATTCCCATGTCTGATTATTCTCTATCTACTACAATTCCTCTTTCATTTCTCTAACCCAATTCTCATCTTTGCATGCTTCACACACTGATTTAGGTTCTATCTTTTAAAGTAGACACAGATTTACCTCAGTTGCTACCACTTTTCTTCTTTTCTTTACACCTTCACTCTTGTCTCCAATTATCTGTTCTTCTAGATGATTCTTCTGTACATATTTTGGAGTCTTAGGAGCAAGTTTCAGAGCTTCTTCTTCTTTATTATTTTCTTCTTCTTCCTTATTCTCTTCTTGTACTTCTCTGTAGATAGGCTCATCTAGTTCAACTTCACTTGTTTCAACTAGTATGTGCAAATCTTCATCAACTTTTACATTTTCACTATCAACAATCTTCCTCAATCTTTTATTAAAGCATATATAAGCTTTGCTACTAGTTGAATATCCAAGTAAAATACCTTCATCACATCTTTCATCAAACTTTCCAAGGTTCTCATCACCTCTTTCAATATAGCATCTGCTTCCAAACACCTTAAAGTACTTAACAATAGGAATCTTTCCAGTCCACAGCTCATAAGGAGTCTTTGTGTTACTTTTGATTTGAACTTTGTTTAGAATATAAACATTAGTGTGGATTACTTCTCTCCAGTATACATCAGGTACATTTTCTTTTTTCATCATAGTTCTTGTAGCCTCTTGAACATTTTGATTCTTCCTCTCAACTACTCCATTTTGTTGAGGAGTTCTAGGAGCATAAAATTGTCTCTTTATGCCATGCTCTTCACAAAATGTATTAAACTCATTGGAAGTGAATTCTCCATCTTTGTTAGACCTTAAACATTTGATTCTCAGTTTCATTTCATTCGCTACCCTAGCCTTGAACACTTTGAATCTATCCAAAGCTTTAGCTTTCTCCCTAAGAAAAGTAACCCATGTCATTCTAGAATAATCATCAATCAAAAACATGAAATACCTGTCACCATTAAGAATTCTTGTTCTTGTGGGACCACAGAGGTCTATATGAACCAATTCTAGCATTCTGGTAGCCGATTGATCTTTTCCTTTAAAGTTGCATCTTGTTTGTTTTCCCAACTGATAACTTTTGCAAACAATATTGGTAGGCTTTGTGATTTTAGGAAAATCTTGAACAACCTCTCTTGAACTGATCCTAATCATATTATCAAAGTTTACATGTCCCATCCTCCAGTTCCATAGCCAACTTTTATTAACTTGATATACAAGGCATTGACCATCAACACCCTTAAGCTGATAAATGTTCCCATATATTCTTCTTCCTGCAACAACCACAACTCCAGACCCTTTTCTGATCTCACAAGTATTATCCTGAAACACAAGCTTGAATCCTTTGCTACACATTTTTCCAACACTCAAAAGATTATTCTGTAAGCCCTTAACATAATAGACATCATTAGTACTGTGTTTTCCATCAAAACTAATTGTTTCTTTCCCAACAATCTTTCCTCCAAAATCATCTCCAAACATGACTAATCCACTATCATAATTTTCAAGTTTAGTAAACTTACTTTTATCTCTAGTCATGTGATTAGAGCAACCACTGTCAATCACCCAATAGTCTTAATCTTTTGTAGCATGAAAGGAAGTAACCAGAGTACCTTCCATCTCTACCTTCTTGTTCTCTAGACCACTTTCTCTTACACATCTTCCAGAGTTAATAGATACTAATTTATTCTCTAAGGCTAGAAACAAGCATTCATCATTATTTACCTCAAAATCAAATTTATCATTAGAAATTCTAGCATCTTCTCTAACATAGTACAATCTCTTGAACTTCTTATCCTTTTTGTCTTTATTGTCTTTTTTCTTCTTGTGTACAACTCTATTTGGACATCTTGAAGCATAGTGACCAATATTTCCAAAACTGAAACATTTAAAAGGTAACATACCTTTGTACTTACCGGTACCTTTCTTCAACTTCCTTGTAAAATTTGCTTCCAACTCTTCTAAAACTTCACTATTTGGATAATCTTCTGTCTTAGTGGCTTTGAAGGTTGTTTTTTTCTTCTCCTTTCCCTTTCCAAACTTTCTCATCTCAAATGCAGTCAAGGTGCCAAATAGCTATTCTTTAGTGAACTTCTTAGAATCATACACTCCCTCAATAGTTGAAACCTTATCACTATAACTCTCCAGTAGAGTCATCAAAATGTTCTCCATTACATCTTCATTTTTCAAATTACCAACTTGATTTTTCACTTCGTTCACTATAATATCAACCCTCTAAAAATAGCTTGCAATATCTTCACCTTCTTCCATTTTCAAGTTATCATATATGTGCTTAGCTATTAGTTTCTTTGACAATTTGACTCTATCATTTCCTTCATAGATATCTTCCAACTTTTTCCAAAATTCATAAATAGTGCCCAAAGAAATAATTTTTTTCTGCTTAGTCTTAGATAAAGCACTAAAGATTGCATACCTTTGTTTTTCATTTTCCTCATAGGAAAAAATCTCATCTACAAAAGAAGGACCACTTGTCGGTGCAACATATTTTGTCTCAATAGCTTTCTAGGTCGTGTAACCAAGAGAGATAAAGTAACCTCTCATCTACACTTTCCATTCACTATAGTTAGATCCATCAAACATAGGGATTGAGAATTTGTGTGCCATCAAATCTATCTCAAGTGGTTAAGCTCTTCTCCAAGGAACCAAAGCTCTAATACCAATTTTTGAAAGGCGCAAGACAATTGAGAGAGGGGGATGAGTCAGTTCTTACCAATCTCAATCACAAATCTCAAGCACCTATCAACTTCACATACACTTTATTCTATTATTAAGTATGAACATGAAATGAAAATAATAGAAAGTAATAACACAATAAACATCAAATTTATGTGGAAAATCCAAAATAAGGGAAAACCCACAGTGAGGATTAACTTGCAATATAAAGTAATTCCAAAACCAATTACAAAGATGCTCACTACCCAAAAGGACTCACTATCTAAATACAAGGCTCGTTGCCTAAAGATAGGACTCACTATCCAACAAGGAGGCTCACTTCCTACAGATACAAAAGATAACAAAAAAATCCACCACATGAAATTACACACATCTGCAACCTTGATCAAAAGATTGCAAACACCATCAACTCACTACTTTCAGCAATCTAACACATTAATGTATTGTTTCCTCAATTCACTTTCACACACTCTTGCTTCTCATAGTTGTCAAATTCTTAATACCTAAAACCATAACATATCAACTTGTATTTATATGATCTTCAACCTTAGAAACTTTTTCCAAGGTTGGCTACACACACTTCATTTTACAAATCCAAATTAGGTCGACAACTCAACATTCCCACACTGGAAGAGAATGAGAGCGGACCAATCCAAAACTTAACCAAGACCCAAAACAATATCTTGGATCAATCACATGCTTCCTTAATTGATACTTATCCTTTGCATGACATGTAGACACCAGGTCGGTCAAACCTAATGAAAACACCAATGAACTTTGAAGTACACAATTTTGCAATGAGAAAATAGCATGCAAACCACATAAAATGCTTCACCATACACTAGAACACATCTCAAATACCTTTAGGTTCATCCGCAGAAAATGCAACAACCTTCATACATAGAACACTTTCCATCAATCCATCTAGACTGTACAGACACACACAACCTTGAAACTCATCTTCTAGAGCACCAAACCACAAGCACTTTTGTTAGAACATAGATAACACCATTACAACCCTTCTTCTAGATCTGCAAGACCTAAAACAAACTAGTGGAGAACTATGGAGTAGAAATATTTCTCCTAGTCCCCAAAAAAACAATTTTGTCAAACTAGTTCACACACTGGTGAACACAACTTTCACTCTACATCAAACCATAAACTAAAAACTAGGAAATATCACCAAAAAATTCCCATAAATAATACTTTAGATATGCATAAGCATAGGATCAACACACAAGAAATGCGGAGCACAAACTGGAGCTCATTTTGAACACACACACAATTCTAACTTCACTATTTCTCAAAAGCACTTGGAAACTCATCATATCTACACACCTACAACACCATAAGGATAGCTCCATGTACTCACAAAATCTCTACAGTATCTCAACTATACATGCACAACTTGCAATTTCACTTTATTCCTTTCTCTGCACCAACCTATATTGTGTTGACATCAATGACAACACCACCATACTCACTCATAATTACAACAAAAAGGGGGGTTTTCTCGAACCCCCCTTTGGTCAAAAGGTCAAGGGGGGTTCACTCAAGGGGGGGTTCGAGCGAACCCCCCTTTTTCCCCCTTCTCCCCCTCTTGCACCAAATTTCTACAAAAAAAATCCCTTTAAAGCTCAAGTTGAGGATGAAAATGGAGGACACTTCACAAACCAAACTAGATGATGGTAGTCCTTACAATGAGCTATCCATTGAATATAATTTTAACATGTTTTGGTTTTATTATGTATTTTTAATAGTTTAATTAAACATAGGTTTTTCACCAAATCAAGCTCTTTGTTTTGCACGTGAAAAATAGTAGATTATCAAAATAAAATTCTGAAGAATATGTTCAAGGCTAGGTATTGATGTCCTTGATCCAGTAAAAAAATAATTGAATTTTTATACATACAAAAAAATTATGTTGTATACGGTCTGCCTATGTCTGAATTGTAATTGGTTTGACTTCAAAATATGATTAAGGAAAAAATATTCAATAAAACACTATGAAACCAAATGAACTTGTTAGATATCGTAGTTACAAATCTAATTTCAAAAAATAGAATTTTATCCTTCATAGAAAAAAGTTATGTTGTATATGGTGAGCATCACTCCTTAAAAATGGTGTTTACTAATAAAAACTAGTTTTCGAAGGAGATGGAAAAATAAATGCAATCTAATTATATATATATATATATATATATATATATATATATATATATATATATATATATTTTTAGAATCTAGAGACAAAATGTCACAAATCACTAGTTCACCTCATCTTCAAATTCCTCATGGTTTAGCAGCTATAGGTGCCCAAAAATGAAGATTTAGTTAAAAAAAATCAGTTTAATGTCCATTTTGGCCAAAATTGTAAACCAGTATTGTGGGATCACCCATATACATAATATTGACCAGTTATCAAAAAAATTATGATTGATTTAAATAGATGAAAACAACATCAGTTAATGACTCGGTTCTACTTACCATATCAACTCAACTGATGACTCCATACTAAAATGACTCAATGGGGGGTCTAAAATTGACCTACATGTGTGTTTGAGTAAACTGAAATAGCAGTTAATCTTTAAATCATACACCTCTCCTAGGTGATACTCTCCCTCTCCCATTGGAGGGTAAGAAATTTATCCTACATTTCACTTAAAGAAACATTCACATAGTTAGTCATTAACAATTATGACATATCCATAATATTGAATAAATAACAATAAATCATTAAAGTTAAAATACATCTCATTACATTCAATTTCACCATAACGTTAAATATCAAAATGACATCATACATCCAAAATTGTATTTTAATGTAAAGTTAAAATTAATTTGGTAAATTAAAAATGGGGTGTAACACAACCAATATTTTATTGTTTAAAAGATAAAATTCTAAATCCTTTAAAAGGAAACTATGATCAACACTAATATAGGAAATAACATGTACACTATGATAGCACTTGAAATATTTTGAATGAAAACAAGAAATGATGAAAATGAGGAGAAAGGAAAAATAATATAATAACAAAATCACCTTGAAGTTCATGCAAACCCCTAAGAAGAAATTTTTTTCCTCAATCTTATCATTCTTCACAATATCACAAAGAGAACAGTCAAATATTCTCAAGAAGATCACATGCACACCAGTGGTATAGTTTGTTGGTTACAAATTGGTAGAGTTTTCTTCAAAATTACAAAGCTTCAAAGTTAGAGAGTGGAAAATGAACTTCCCTCTTTCAAAAGAGGCAAGTCAAAATGTTTTTTGTTAGTTTTCAATGCATGCAATATCATTACTTCCCAAATTTTTAGTGGAAAGGTAACACTCTAATGGTCACTAGAACCACAAAATTTTGTGGGGTGTTAGGTGATCACATGGACTTCCTATTGGGAACAAGCAACACTGAGAGGGGGGGTTGAATCAGTGTTGTGCAAAAATTCAACATAATTATTTTGTCATTTAACTTACTTAATCATTCAACAAAAGAAATATAAAGAAATTAATCACAACACAATAACACCAAAATTTTTATGTGGAAACCCTGTGAGGGGGAAAACCATGGTGGATGGCCAATCTGCAATATAGTTTGAGTATACCCAAAATGAAAAGTACAAAATGGGAATGCACTTGCATTCATGCTCACTACCTAGAGCTCACTACTCAAAAAGGATGGGCTCACTACCCTATAATGATTTGGAATAGATCCAAAAGAATGAACTGATGAAATAGCATCAACAATGCCTGAATATAGTTCCAATTAAGCTTTGTAAATAATC
>VDFB02385899.1:0-40768 GCA_007258455.2 Sequoia sempervirens | reverse complement strand
AAGATACCTAAAATATCTAAGGATGCACTATTAAATTTTGTGTACATGGAAATGGTTCATATGTTTAGTTGTATAAGTGCTTCTACATCAAAACTTTCTAGAGGATGGCATATTTGTCATAATTCATCTAGGTATTCTATGTTAAACCTTTAATAAATGGTATGGAAATTATAAATAGTTTTGAGTTAGATATATGTGTGGTAATTTCCCTTGGTTGATAGTGTGGAAATATTAAAGGGATCATATAAGAACTTAACTATAAAAATAGGTACACATAGGATACCTCTTAATGAAAATAGGGCCCATGTAAGTTCAAATTATAATTCTGATGGGTAGAAATGAAATTAGGGGGTTTTATTAGAACTCTATGAATGCATGCACTATATCATTGGTTTATTAAATGAGTCCCTTGAAAGAATTCCATAAACTTATCTTTAGCTAGATATCACTTGATAATTAAACTATAGCCAAATTTGATGATATACATTAATTGAAACATGATCTTGATACTAAGGGGAAAAATAATAAGATTCAAGATAGCTACTCTTACTTTTTACTATTTAACCAAGAAACATAATATACATATATGCAACTACACATGTGGCTGATGCATGAAACAAAAATACCCATGCCCAATCATTGAATAAAGAAAACATAAGTACTTAAGTCATTTGCAAATATTGATAGTAAGTCTAGGAACAAATAAAATAAAACCACATGGATTGAGGAAAAGACTTAATATTTATTTAAATAAATCACCATCAACATAAACTAGGAGTTGGAAAAAACATCAAGAATTGAGAGCTCACAAAAGTCTATGATATCAACAATGAAGCTTCTTTGAGTCATTATTGGAAAAATTAAATAAGAAGATTAGTAAATAGAGACTGTGAATGTGAGGTGAGGAACTAAATTTCTATAGGTAAAGGACTAAATAATGAAAAATAAGACACATAGATATATAATTTTGATTTCTCAAATTGGGTGTTAATAGGAGGTTAGGGGTTGTTTAGAGTGTCTTCTATTACATATAAAGGTGGAAAAGGAGAAGGAAACCCCACTAATTTAGGTTATTCAACTCAAGAATGAATGTCAAAATGGGTAAATGATGAAAACCATGTAGTTTAATTTGTAAACGTTATACTAGATTCTAAATATTAGGATTATAGTTAGACAAGGGTGCTCAATGGAGCTCATAAATATCAAGCCTATCATTAATTAGCTAATTCATCAATAAGTAATATTCTTCTACTTTTATGGGTAGAACTTTATCTTTCAAGGCAAGGGGAAGTTTACTCATAGGTGTGGTTTTTTCCCAACAAGAGTATATCTATAGAGCTAAGGTATATCGATTGTGAATACATGTATTTATCAAGTATGACATAGAATTTAATTTGATGCGAGGATATAAATTGATTTATCTAAATTTTCAAATTTTAAGATAAGAGTCACAAGTTCTCTATAGTGGGACAAAGTAGTTAAGAAGAAATAAGTTTAACACTAATATTAATTTATAATCTCATTCATTGTTTTCAAAGCATACTAAAGATAAGAATAAAATTAATAGAAGACACTCAAAGGGAAACATAGATATATAAATTAATAGAAGACTTTCAAATGGAAACATAGATATATGCTAGTGGTAATTGCAATACAAAATAAAAAAATATGAGCTTGAGCTCTATTCACATATTGAAAATGGATTCTTTAAGTACAAAGAATTCACTAAATTTTTTTAGTTGAAATGAAATCATATTTATACATGTGAATTGGTGTGCATAATATATCATGCAAAAATGGAAGAAATTAGATCTTTCCTATATAGTTATTTAGATATTTGATGACATGAAAACATATCTATGTCAAATAAAAGTAAGCCCAAGGAAAGGGAGGTGGAGCTCGCTGGGTGGAGTCGCAAGGTCGGTGGAATTAGGCCAAAGATCTAGGGATACCTTTGGGTTATCAAAAAAAATAAAAATAAATGTAAGAAACCTCCAAGGAGGGATACTTCTAAAAGTATGTGAAGTGAAAGTTAAGAACCATTGAAAAGGAGGACACAAAATAAAGCAAGGAAGGAGGGATATTTCCAAATTTAAATTACTCAATGAGCAAGAGCAACATGATAGTCCTAATGAGATTGAAACTTGTAACCATACTAAAAAATGAGAATGTTTAAATTATAGTTGAGTATGGAAATGGTGTAGCATAGCAACATGATCAATCCTAATTATATCAACCTCATAAATTTATGCTATGATTTGTTGAACTAGTTAAGAAACATCTCCTCATTTCTCAACACAAATGGTTACATTAAAAGTATTGATTGTACTTTCAAGTTGGACTATCTAAAAGGTGAAAATATTAGGGTTTTAGGTTTAGGTTTTAGGGTTTAGGGTTTTAGGTTTAGGTTTTAGTGTTTAGGTCCAATGATTAAGGGTTTTAGTTTTTAGGTCTATGTTTTTTTGAACCTAGGTTTTAGGGTTTGTATTTCTAAGTTAAATGTGTCCAATTTAGGTTTAGTTTTTATGGTTTTCAATTTATAATTTAGCATTTTTTGTTTCATTAATGTTTTTGGTTTTTTAAATGCAATTTGAAAACTATAAAATATTGAAATAAAATAAACTAAACAAACAAAAACTAAATAACAATTACAAATAGAAATGAAAGATATAAAGCAAAAAAAAAATGGTAGAATTCAACCAACCTGGAGGTTGTTAAGGCTGGTTGTTTTGATGGAAGGAGGTGGTAGTGAAAAATTTCTTCAATTGGGCCCTTCAAAATGCATATGTGATCTTCCTTCTCCTTCAACAATGTCACTCAAATTGACTGTGAAAATGAAAACACGGTCACTTATTAAAAAAAAAAAACTTTGAGAAATGTGTACGCATTTCAAAACACGTGCGCATTATGAACACGTACACATTTTAGGCTTGTGTACCCAAATCTAAATGCATACACATTTATATTTAGGCTCAGGTACCCAATCCATAACGTGTACACATTTCATGCAAAAAAATTTCTTTGGCTGAAACTTCCCCTCTTTGTGGAATCAACTTCTTGCTTTTACCCTGCAATTAATTTCTTCACAATGATTATTGAGCAGTTGTATTCTAGTTGGGAGTGAATTCCAAAATAGCTAAGACCCACTTGGGTTTAGATGTAGAGTTTAAGAAAAATATTCATGGGCCTCTTCATCAATCCGTTGTTGAATATCATAACCTTATTAGGTGTTGAATATGCCCTCTAAGGTCTGAGATTCATCATCAAGACTACCAACAATACTAATAACAAATTATCACAATGGAAGGTGGTGGAATGTAGATTCAACAAGTATGCTATAGCTTATGGCATCTTGTCTCCAAAATATTTTGCTACATGTATAGGTTAGTTAATTTGTATTTCATGTATAGATCTAAATCACAACTTAGCATGTGAGCTTAATCAACAAAATAGAGCATACTACACAGAAGAATAAAATTACATTAATACTACATTTTTTCCCAAAGCTCCCAAACTACCACAACCTAGGCTCTAATACCAATGTAATTCCCTCCCAAGATTATGCTAAAGAAATACAACTAAAAAACTAATTTATGAAATAATTAATAAAATCAAAGATAAACTATTTACACTTAATTATAAAAATTCTTTTATTCACAACACCTCCACAACCAACCACTCCACAACCAAATTCTTCCATTCACAACACCTCCGCAATCAACCACTTCACAACCAAATTATTCCACTCACAACACCTCCATAACCCACCAATCCATATATCATCCATCCCACAACTCCATTTAAAACACATATATACATAAATCCCCAAGAGAGGCTTCGCACCCTTCTCAACCCCAAACAAACGAGGATCTTAGACCTTAGGCGATCTGCTCCTTAAGCACACCCAAACCTCCATTACACAAGTAAGATTCCACACAAAATAGAAAATAACACATTTTCACAACACAAAAAAAAATATTTCAAACTTTCAATAACCACATCAAAATTTCCAAATCAAAACACAAAGCTTACCCTGGTTGTCCAAGTTAGGATCATCCTAATAACCAGAGCAATGTATTCAGTACCTTCTCTATGTTAATTTCCTTGTAGCACTAATTCCTTTCAGCCAAAATCCAAGAAGAAACAAACTTCACATAGCAATTTAATTTTCCCAAATGAAGAGAAACAATAAAAAGAATTGTGTCGATAACCATACAATTCCCTCTTAAAATAAAACTCCTCCCAACTCTTCAACTTTCCTCAAAACACCATCAAATAAAATGATCATTTAATTCAGAACATATTTCCCTCCACAAATAAACTAATATAAAAATCAAATCACTCTAAACATTAAGCCTCCCTTAAAAGTTAAAAACCAATAATTGAAAATTAACAATATGGAAATTATAATCAAAACATCAAATATATAAACATTGAAATTTTCCAACACCAAATCATTATAAGATCTATCATAATAGTAAAGACATTTATTTATTTATTTTACAGAAAAATAAAATAAAAAATTAACTAGATAACTTTATGATCAATTCATTTTATTAAATGAAAATATTATCACATATGTACGAAAATTAATATCCAAGCATTCATATAAAACATTTATGTCCATAATCCTTGGAAAATAATAACATCCATGAACCCAAAATCTCAACATCAACCATGTCCAAAACACCAAACTATATAAATATAAAGTCAAATGAAAATCCCTATAATAATACTACCTATGCCTCATAGTATCAAAGGCACATGCCCAGGCACCTACCCCACACCCTAATCCTATGGATACTACTAGTGCATGTCACTAGGAACTTGACCATCATGCCCATCTTGGGGAGGCTATTGATGAGGCTATTATTGTTTTATGCCCTATCCCAGACCCTATCCTATTATCTATTTGACACCTCTCCCCCTCTTGGGAACCTATCCTCTAGTGTGATTTGTGAGCCGCACTAGGGAAAACTATCGAAACCAAGAATCATAGGTAGGAGTAGTCCCTGCATCATAGAGCCCTCCTACATAAACCCATGGCAGTGGGACCAGTGCTTGAAATTCATTGATTGCAACTTGTGGTTGGACCTGTTGTCCCTACACTATCTCTCAGACAATCTGTGCAAAAATAGCTTTGTAGGTGAGTTGTATGACATCCTATGTGTCATCGAATTGATGAGACACTCGGTTGGGGAGATACCTCTCCACTATGGTAGGCCCGAAACCCAAAATATATTTGGTATGGTGCACGTATAATAATTGATCTTGTTCATCATACTAGGGATGTTCCTGAATCCAAGGCCTCCACCTAAAAATTGTCATATCATCGATCGCACGCCTCTAATAGGGGATGCACATGGTACCTATGTGCTCTAATATGGTCATCACCCCATATTTGTATACTGCAAGCTGATTTGGATCTATTTTAACTAGTGTAATAATAGGGTGGAGCATGAAAATATGCTCTCAAGCCCAAATATGAAGAAGTGTGACTTCGGCTCCTATGGCCTACCCTCTTAGGTACACAACATGATGCATGTCATGATATAATGAGGAAAGTACAACTAGACCCTAGGTGTAGTGTTCCATCCATTGTATTGTACCCTCCCAGGCAAGTCCCCAACCAAAGTTAATTCCTCTACTACATATGTCATGAAAAAGTACTATGCAAATTAGAGTACCAATGATAAGTGTCAAATCTGGCACATGCCCTCTGTAGTCCCATAGATTGATCTAGTGGCTATCCACCCAAATAGTCTCCACCTCGAGAACATAAAATATCATGTCCACCTCGGACTCAATATCATAAATGATCATATCCCCATGAATGGGGATCCACCAAATGCACCAAACATCCTCCAAGGTAACTATCACCTTGCCAGTGGGAAGATGAAATGAGGAAGTCTTGTTGTGCTAGCACTAAATCAAGGCCATCATCATCACTAGATTTGTTTGAATCTTTGGCATGTGTGCTACAAATTCAAGCCCAATCACTCCAAGAAATAATTCCTCATCATCCCAAAATAGAGAATGTTGGATAGAATGTTGGGTCAACACTTTTGGGACATGATAGGTCGAATGGTCTCCTGCACGCACGAAGTGAAAAACGTCAAATTTTCTAAAAAATGATAATTTTTTTACTTCAAAACCCTAAATTTTTAATTATGTTGCCACTTAACAATTGCATTGCTTTGGTGAAATAACAATTGCATTGCTCTATACCATAGTGTGTTAGCATTTTGGTGTGACATTGAACCTAAATTGACTAGTGTGATGCTATATTGTAATCATGTGTCAATATTTCAATAGTGATGTTGGACCAAAATTATGCATTGCACCAATATTTAACAATAGTGGTGCTATTGTGCAATCACACCCATAGACCTAAATCAGACACCATAATGCTTCATGACAAAATCATCGACATAGCACAATAGCATCACCAACCGTGACAAAGGTGCCACAATACAACATAATTATTCCGCTAATTAGACACCTAATAAATGCACCAAAATGTGAAAAAATGAGAAGTTTTGGAATCCGTATTCGGGGTCCTATGTCGACTTCCAGTTGGTACTCTCGTACCCTATCTGCAAGGTGCTCAAGAAGCACCATTTCGTTAGGACGTTAGAGAAAAAATCAATAGAATCTCTCTAAGGAAAGTGTACAAATGAATTGAAAATGATCCCTCAACTTCTATTTAAGCCTAAAATGTAGGGTTTTTGACCTAATTAGAGTGGGAAAGTGGTATTCTTAATCCTTTTAATTAATCTTTGAGCTATGTAACTTAGTTTGAAGTGTTTTTAATGTTTTTGAGCTTGTTTTCATGTCTTGGAGCTTATTTTATGCACGTGAATATGCACTTGAAACTATGTCAAACCTTTTTCGTGATCTCGACTTGAAAATTATATTTTTTGCCTGATCTCTGAAGGGGGCAGGGTACTAGCATAAATTTCCACTAGGGAAATAGTGGGGCATCTGAAAAAAATCAAGATTTATTTAAATTTTTGATCTGAGCAACAATATTAATCTGAAAAAGTGTCAGTCTTTGAACTAATGTAATATGTACTTCACTTTAAAGAGGTGAAAAATGTAGACATTTAAAATTGTCCTAATTGATATTGCACATCTAAATTTTTAGATTATTAACACCAATTTTGTCCTAAATCACCTCTTTTTGACAGTTTAATTAAATAATCTTTATTATTTAACTAAATTCATTAGTTTCTCCTATTAATCAAATAATCAATGTTATTTGGCTAACTCATCTCCTTTCATGGTAATTTTCATCTTGTTTAATTGGATAATGTGAATTATTTAGTTGAATTTCTTATGTATTCTCATTTGATTATATAATACTAATTATTTAGTTAAATGTCAATTAACCCCCTTTCATTAAATAAGTTAATTATTTAATGAAAATTTTAATTTCTTCCATCTTATACAATTAAGTAATTTCTTCAATTACTTATTTAGCTAATTTCACTCACCCTCCCACTTGCAATGGAATATTCCATTTGAAATGGTAATAACTTGCAACAAACTTCCTAACAATTTCCTAATTTTTAGGAATTTTGCTTCTTCAAATCAATAAGATCCATTGATAAGAATCCTTGATCCATGCCATCTCCTCTCATGGCTTCTCATCCATTGATTGATCAAATCAATCTTGACCATTGATTTAGCCATTTCTCCTATAAATATTCCTCATGTATATGAGAAATGGATCCACTTTCATTTAGAGTAACTAGACTTTACTGAATTTGAGAGCATTTCTCCATTAGCATTTCAAGAATTTAGCATCCATTTTAGCTTAGCTTTTCCTCCATTTTAGATTATCATTCATCCATTTTCATCAATCTTCATCAATGAAATCTATTTGAAAGCTTGTTTCAATTAAGGGGTTGGGAAAGGGTTGACATTCCACATCAATGTAGCACCAATCCCCCGATGGGATGAGGTTTGATTCATTAAATTAATTTTTATTATGCATTTTAGTTAATTTCTTGTTTAATGGCTTCTTTATTTGAAGTTTTCAAGTATTTCATTGTGAGCTTGACTTAACTAGTTAGATATTGGTTTATTTCATGTGGATTTTCCATGTTTATCTTAGCTTATGATCATGCTCACATTGGTGTCAGTCATCTACATGAGATATAGCATCAAATTGGTTCCTCATACCTTGGTGCATAATATCCCTTGCTATATCAAATTAAGTACTCACTATATGGTAGTTCTAATTCAATACTCCCAATATCCCTTCCATTTATCCTTCATCTTTATAATTCATTCATCCTTCTTATCTATCCCCCATCTACCTATCTTATCTATTTTCATCACTCCACTCAATCCCAAATTTTTGAACACATGAACCATTATCCATGTTTTCATCTATCCTCTCATATTTCTCTTGCAATAATCATATGCACCTCATCCATCCTAACTATTTCCTAATCATTTCATCATCCATTCAATCCTTTTAGGCTAATAGAGATTTGTTAGTCTAATAACCTTTCCATCCATCATATCCTTTCATCATCCATCAGGTTCATTTTTGGGATAATATAGATTTGTTAGTCTAAGAATCTTTTCCTCCCATAATTTTTATTCATTTCATCAATTCTAAATTGCTCTTAGCAGATCCTAATCTATTCAATCTGGTACAAATAATCTAATCACATCTTTGGTCTTTTTCTCAACCTTGTCAATAGCCTTGATTTAAATCCATTCATCATCATTGAGATGTATCCTTTTGAATCCCTATGTTGTTTTGGGATATATCATTCCCACATTAACAACACTCTCATCATCATCATAAAGATGTATCCTTCCCAATCTATGTGTTGTTTTCAGGTATATCATTTCCACATCAATGACACTTCTTTCATCATCATCATCTAGAGTGTATCCTTCCCAATCCTTGTGTTGTTTCAAGATATATCATTCCCACATCATCAAGATGTATCCTTCCCAATCCTTATGTTGTTTTAGGAATATTGTTCCCACATCAACAATATTCCATACTCCATCAATCAATCATTGATTTTTGCATGATTGCTCAGCAACATCATGTTTGTCTTTGAATCCTTTTGTGTTTTCTTGCTTATCATTTCCTCCTTTCATTATCTCTTCCTCTTCCCATATTTACTTCTATCCATCATATTGCATCATCTCATCCATTTCAATATCACAACTATGTTCTCTTGAACCTAGCTATCCTCTAATGGGAGCATCATCAATCCTAATCCTCATCTGCATGCTCATCATCTTTCTTCCTAGTCACTCCTTCAAATCCTCAATCTTATTCCTCATATTCACTCTCAACATATTTCTTCATAGTAACTACTTTGAATATGACTAGGGAGTCTTCCCTAATCTAACAATCTTCTTCATGATGCTATGTTTTAATTTTCTTTGAAATGATACTATGATGCAGGAGCATTCTGGGATGTGAGAGCAATCTTGCATCAACCAAAAAAATGCATTTTAATTTTTATGTTTTCATAAGTTTTTTTGGGTGAGTTATTTAATATGGTAATTTGAAAGGTTAGAATAAAATAAATATTAAATTATTACCCTTTTATTATTTTATCTAGCAAATTCTGGGAGTGGAGATAATTTAGGAGGGAATTTTTGGAATTTGTCAATTTCAAAAATTAGCAAAAATGGACTTGGGAATGCTTTTGGAGGGAGTTATAAGTTTTAATGATGCATTTAAAAATTTCCTAAAATTATGTATGCAAAAGTGGGTGCTCAAGGTGAGTTGGCACAAATTACAATAGAAACTTCCCTAAAATCTAGGAATGAACTCCAATTTTGACAATTTTGGTGGGAGTGGGTTAATGAATGCAATTTTAATGTTATGGAAGGTTATTGGCATTCATTTTTGGGAGGTTTCTTCCCATACTGGTCATGACTTCTTGCTGGAGAAGTTTCTCGAGCTTGTCTTTGAAGACTACAAGCAATTTGGTTGTGTTTTGGTAGCCATTCTTGTGTAGAACTGAAAGGTTGTTGTTGCAAGCATAGAATCTTCTTGGAGAGGATATTGGAAGTATTTTATTGCAGGTTTGAATGTTTTGTGACAGAAAAATGGATCATGGAATCCATTTTTAAAGATTGATTCAATGAAGGATTAGAGATTGGAAGTTATAGGTTGAAGATTGGAGGTTGCAGATGCTAGAATTTGGTAAAAGAAGTTGGATTGAAGGAGCCCACTTATGTATTTGATGTTTTTTGTTTTGTATTAGATCTACATCAGATTTTAATATTTTTCATCAGCCATATGGATGCAAAATAATTTAATTTCAGAATTTTCTTGTTATTGAGTGATTTCAAATAGTTTGAATGAGAAATTGAAGACACTATTTGTAGATTTTTTGTGTTATTTTAAATATTTTATGAGTTGCATTGTATGTTGTTATGAGTTTGTGAATGAGGCTTGATTCCTTACTACATCATACTAATTTTTAAAACCATCTCAAAGAGGGGTAAAATGTAGACACTTAAAATTGACCACTTTTTTGGGTCAATTTACCCCTAATTCAACCAATTTCATATCCTTGTATAGTTAATTAAATAATACCATATTATTTCATTAATATACAATTATCTCAACCTTCATCTTAATATATTTATTTTATTATCCTTAAATATTAAGCTAAAGTAAATAATTAATGTTAATTATTTACCCCATCCTTTCATCCATTAAATTGAATAAATACCCTTATTTATTTAATTTAAGCCCCAAACACCCTTTCCTCCAAATAGGAATTAAATGTAATTATTATTTTTTTGAGAAAAATGCATTATATTAATAATAGAAAAAGAATTTACAAGAGTACAAGTGTGCTTAAAAGGGGCACATCCCGACCTGAATGACTATAAGAAGCGGTCAAACAAAAAAAATAGAGCATATACCAGCTAAAACAACTTAAAGAAACGCTGCTAAGGGCAACATACAATTGACATGAGACTCATTTTTATCCAAGAGTGATGAGTACATGATCATTCGTAATGATATTAAACATTGAAAGTAGAGCTCCATTAGAATTTTTCGCAATCACTGCCAGTTGAGACTAAACTTTAGATAGTTGGGATTGAATCTCAGAAGTGTTGTTGTGTTTCTCCTTCATTCGTTTAGCAAGAGTTGATTGCTGCAAAATAATGTAAGAGAATAGACTGTGCATGATCACATCAACAAGGAGAAAATCACTAGAGAAGATAGCTTTACATCTAAGCAACCAAATATATTAAAGAATACATTGACGAAAAGATTTTGAAACTACATTCTAAGAGCAGTGCAACCCTAAAAGAGCTGATTTCCATTTTAATTTTCTGCTAAACATGTTAGGAATAAGACTCATAATAGCTTTCCAAATTGAATGAGAATGCTTGCATGACCAAAATGCATGTTTGATGGTTTCTAGCTTGTGACAAAAGGACATTTGGTGGATTGATTATGCAGAAAGGTGAGGAATTCTCCCACAACAACTTTGTAATGAATAATCTTCCATGCTAAAAATTGTGCTTTGGCCTCAACTTTTGATTTCCAAATAGTAGTGCTCAAGCTAAACCACTTGGATTTGGACCAATTTAAATTCCATTTCAGATTTAATTTAGGAAGCATTTGCATTGGAGGAAGAATATTAAGGTAGATAATTTTAAGTGGGAAATTTTCAATATTGTAGCCTAGAAACCACCTCCAATCTTTAAGAAAATTGAAAGAAATAGTAGTGCATAGATTTAGTTGTAGCTCTAAAGGAACAACATCTTACACCTTATGAATGTCAATCAGGAGAGCATTGGATAGCTTGAAATCCTACTTAAGTTGTAAGTCACTTTTCCAAGATAGAGTTGTGAAATCCCAAATGTCCTTGAATTCCTTGATGCCTTCTTTGAATAAGAGCTTGCTATGCAGATGAGGGGTAGTAGCTAAAGGTTGCCCCTGAAGGCATATTAGTCTATTCCACCAAATAGAGGAAGTTGCAAAACTCATGACATGGCTAAGATCTTGTCCTTTCCATTCAAGAAGAGGAGACACATGTTGCCAATCTTTCCAAATGCTTAAAAATTGACTGGAGGCATGAGGCTTGAAGTACTTAGCCATAAGGATTTTATCTTTCCACCCAACCTCTTTCCAAGAATTATTGGCTTTTCTTGTAGCAATTATGTGCCTAATAAGAGATTTCCATGGCACTACTCCACTAAGAGACCTTGTGATCCATTTAGCAATAAGGTAGATCCCTTGTGTAAGGGGATCAATTACTCCTAAACCCCCTTTGTTTTTTGATTGGATGCAATATAACCATGAAGTAGTTGGAAGACCTTTTTTGTTGTTCAATTTTCCCAATAAAAAAAATTCTGATTAGCTAAGTTAGTTGATTATAACTACTTTTGGAAGGAAGCCAACATGATGAGATGTAGACATGACTGGCTATGAGGACTTTGTTGGAAATTTGAATGCGTTTAGCCATAGATAAAAATCTGTTTGACCAAAGTTGGAGCTTTCCTTTTAATTTATTGATGAACCAATTCCACATTTCAGAGAGAGAAACTCCTATGCCAAAGGGAATACCCAGGTATCTTGAAATTACTTGCTGCCTATTGAAATTCCATTGTGGGGGAATCCAAGGAGGTGGCTGATTAGCTGAAGTCATCCAAAATTTAGTTTTATGAAGAGAGAGTTGTGAGCCACTTGCTGAACAAAACAGGTCTATGACATCCATGGTGTTATTAAGCTCTTCTTGAGAATTTTGAATGAATAGTAAGCTATCATCAACAAAATGAGAGTTGAGAGCAACTTCATTACCAGGTAGAGAGATACCATGAATGAGGTTTTGTTGTTTAGCATGAATTAAAAGGTAACCAAGTGTATTAGCTGTGAGCACATAGAGGAAAGGAGCTAAAGGGAAGCCTTGTCTTATCAAGCTTTGAAGAGGAAAGGCTTGAGTGATTGAACCATTGATAGCTAAGAAAGCATTAGCATTAGCAAAAAAGAGTTTCACATGTTAAATGAGCATAGGTCCAAAGCCTAACCATTTGAGCATTTTTAATATAAACTGCCACCTAATCCTATCATAAGCTTTGTCAAAGTCCAATTTGACGAGGAGGCAGTCTTGTCCTGTTTGTTGAGCCCATTCAACAGTTTCCCAAGCAAGCACCAAGTTGTCAAGAATGAATCCCTCTCCTAAAAACCTAGTTTTCTTGGGTCTAACAATTTCTTGCATTGTTTGCTTAATTATTTTGGCAATAGCTTTGGCAACAATCTTATAAGAGGTATTAAGGAGGGTGATTGGTCTCCAACCTGTAATGTTACTCTCATTTTTTCCTTTGGGAATTAATTTTATCAACCTGTGATTAATAGAAGAGCCTAAGGATCCCTTAGAAAATGCTTCTTCATAGACCTCATAGAAGTCGTCCCTAATAATTGGCCATAATATTTTATAAAATTTTGCTGGTAGGCCATCAATCCTGGGACTTTTAGAGTCAGCCATATCACTCAAGGCAGCATCTAACTCTTCAATGGTGAGTAAGCGGTCTAAGTAAGTTTGTTGGGCAAAGTCAATCTTGTTAGGAATGAAAGTTCCAACCATATCTTCAACTATTTCTTGCAGTTGATCTCCTCTAGTAGGATCAATAAATAATTGTTTATAATGTTGAAAGAAGCAGGATTTAATATCATTAGTATTGTCAAGCTTGTGCCCCTCTTGGTCATGGATAAATACTATTCTTTCTTTGGAATGTTTATTCTTGATATAACTGAAAAATAATTTTGTTCCCTTATCTCCTTCTTTCATCCAATGTATCCTAGCCCTTAATTGATCTCCTCATCCTCGATAAAATTCAAATCTTCTGAGTTTTGTTTCAGCAACATCAACAACATGTTGAAGGGAGATGTTAGTTGGTGTTGAATTTAAAAGAGTTTTTCTTTTTTCCAATTGATACCTTAAAGTTTTTTCCATTCTAGATCTTTGTCTAGTCATTCTTTTCCCATAAGCTCTTAGGAAGGTGGTGCAGTGAATAATAGCTTCATTCCACCATTGTAACCAACCAATTATGGCTAATCCTAGAAGGACACATTGGGATGTTGTGAAAAGAGTATTCAGATATTTGAAGGGCACTTTAGAATATGCTTTGTGTTACCATGGTAACTTGGTTGAATCATAGAGGACTCTCAACATTTGAGGCTATGTGGATTCTGATTGAGCAGGGGACATTGACAGCAGAAGATCCACAAGTGGATATATCTTTATGATGAATGGTGGTGTAGTGAGTTGGATGAGTAAGCGACAGGCTGTAGTCGCTTTGTCCACTACAGAGGCTGAATACATGGCAGCTAAACATGCTTGTAAAGAAGCAATCTGGTTAAAATGTTTGTGTTCAAATATTGGTTTTGATGCAAGGCAAATAACAATTTATTGTGACAGTCAGAGTGCTATCTATTTGGCAAAGAATCCTACTTTCCATGCCAGGATGAAACATATAGATGTACAATACCATTTTGTACGAGATATGGTGGAGGATGGAAAGGTATCATTAGAAAAATTGGATACTCTAGAGAACGTTGCGAATGCATTGACAAAGCCAGTGAGCATAGACAAGTTCAGGTGGTGTGCCAATTCGATGGGCCTCAGTGCCCATGAATGTCAGTAGTTTTGTTGTGCTCTAGAGATGCTAGTGCCATCTTCATCAAGTGGGAGATTGTTGGAAATATGTATCTCAATCCCACAAGCTAAAACCTTTGAAAGAGCCAAGTCAGTATGACATCCATATTTTCTGGCCAACTGAAAGTTTAGTAACCTTGTGGTTTGTACAGGTCACTGAGACAATGCTTTTGTCCTATCAACTGGTGTTGTTGTTGTGACTTGTGGCATTCGCTATAACTCTCTGTCGAGTGGAGATCTCTTACCGACTATTGGTGTCTAAAGGTGATTGAGGAGACTTGTGGTGAAAGAAGTTTTCAAGGAGAGACTTGGACTTTCGGTATGTCTCATACTGACAAGAGAAGTCTCACTGACTACTTTACTCTTGGAGTCTTCGAGGTAACACAGAGGCTTCGCTATGAACTCTTGGTGACATATGTTTGTCTCACCAATGCTGATCGGGGTAACATGGAAGCCACACTAAGAATTCTTGCCAATGGTTGGTTCTCTCACTGATAGGTATGAACATCAGTGTAATCTCCTGGCGATAGCGATAAGTCTTTATGACACTGTATGTTTGTTATTGGGTGTCTTCAGTGAAACTCCTAGTGATTGAAGTCTTCAGCGAAACGTGTGAACATTCAGAGTAACATCTTAGTGATAGCCTAAGTCTTGCTGACGAGTGTTCTTTTCGATATGACTTGAAGGCTCGGTGTTATCTCTTGGCGAATGATGATAGTCTTGCCGATGGAAATGCTAACGTCTATGTGACTTTGGAACTTTGGTATGATGTCTCATAAAAAATGATGGTCTTGTCAATTAGCGATACAAGTGATGATCATCGGTATGAGGTCTTGGCGACAAGGTGAAGTCTGAGCGATAGCTTTCTAAACTTGGTGTAACCTCTTGCCAATAGTGCTGACTCTTGGCGATATCGATAATCAAGTCTTGTGGCATTGGGGAGACACTGTTAGTGTCTCACCGATATGCGACACATGTTGAATGCCTTTGATCGAGTGATGAATTTTGACAGAATGGGAGCCACTAGCAGTTGGACTATTGCGGCCATTACTAAGAGGAAGTTCGACAAACCATGGGCGTCATGGATATACTCTGTAGGTGCAGATGATGTTCGGTTGGATTGTTGGATGGTTCGATCAACAATTGGATGAACAGTGCTCTGAATGGTTCGACGAGTGATCAGTGTATGAATTTGATTATGAGAGCATTGTAATATGAATGTTCTATACAAGGTTGGTCATTGTGAAAGCTGTTGTAATTTGACATCAGAGAATCAAGCCAGTACTCTGTATGTAATTTCATTACTGTAATACAAAGTGGTTTTCTTGGTGTGGTGGGTTTTTCTCTCGTAAGGATTTTCCCATGTAAATCTGGTGTTCATATGTGTATGTTTAATTCTTTGTTTCTATTATCTCTTTCAAGTGCATCTTAATTCGACTGTAATTATAAAATTTAATAGTGTCTCTGCATTCTTCCCTAAGGTTTTGACGTTAGGAGACTTGTTTCTACACCTTAGCTTTCCTTATAGTTTCAATCAATTCTATGGAAGAGAATTTGATGAAACCATTGTGATAAATGGATGAAAACCTAATTTATGCTAAATTAACATAATTTTATGCTAAAATTGATCTAATTATGCAAAATCTATGCTAATCTAAGCTAATTCTAAGCTTAAATATGGAAACCCTAATTTATATAAAAACTAAGATGGATGCATGGAAGCCATTAATGGATGTCTTTGTTGCAAGGTGTGACCCTTGGTCTTCCTTGTAGCACTAGCACTTGGGTTTGTGAAATGGTCTAACTCTCTCCTGTGGTTCTTAACCGAAGCTTGTATCAGGCATTGATAGGTCGATCTTTTGGTGCAATGACAAGTCCAACAATTGGTATTAGAGCTGGTCACAGGTTCAAACCCCACGCTTGTGTTGGGGCGGATTGTTGCAAGGTGTGACCCTTGGTCTTCCTTGTAGCACTAGCGCTTGGGTTTGTGACATGGTCTAACCGCCTCTTGTGGTTCTTAACTGAAGCTTGTATTGGGCATTGACAGGTTGATCTTTTTATGCAATGGCAAGTCCAACAGTATTAAGCTATTATGCAACTAAAACGAACTAAAACAAGCTAAAAGTGAGTAAATTAAGAGTGTGAGTGTAAGTGAATTCAATAGCATAAGTTTGTAATTGAAAGATGGATTCATTTGTCTCCAAAGAGTGTTCTATTTATAGGAGAGAAAATGAGAAATGGATGGTTGAGATCAAAAAGATTAATCAATAGCCAAGGATGGAGGAAATAAGAGGCATCGATCATGGATTCTCATCAACAAGTGAAAATGCAAGATGGGATTTAATCAAGGGCTCACATGTGTTATGAAAAAACACACTTTTGACCTGCACACATAGGTCACCAAGTGACTTGATCAAGAGGTCACAAGGTTAACTTGTTAAAGAAGTGAGATGATTAGAAGAGAGAGAATATTCCAAATAATATTCTCATGGGTGAGGATAAAGATATTTTTCAAATTAAAAGAAAGTTTTAACTGTTCAAAAAAGGGATAAGGAGTAGTCCATGGGAATATTCCCTTCTTAGAGGAAGATTAGTTTAATTGTTAATTAAACAAAGTTTAATCACACAATTAGGGGTTTAGAAGAATTAAAGTGATATTCATTAAATTAAATGTTTTAATGAATGGGGGGGAAAGGTGAAAATGATATTTAATTAAATAACCCAGGGTTATTTTATTAAATAAGATGACAGAGGGATTAAATTATTTAATTTAATAGGATGAAATGTTAGCGTGAAGGGCAAGTGAATTAGCCTAATTTGATGAATTCGGTTAATGGATGAAAATGATGCAATTAATTAAGTGAAAATAAGATGAGCTTAAAGAGGGAATGATGTTAGTAAACTTGATTTGAGTATATGATATCGTTTATGGTATTTTTCAGTGTCTACACTTTTCCCCTCTTTGAAGCAAGGCACTTGTTGCTTTAGTTCAAAGAATAACGCTCTTCAGATTAAAACTGCTACCTAAATGAAAATTTTTTTTTTCTAATTTTTCAGATGCCCCAGCAAAAGGATAAAGTGGACTCCCTGCCCCCTCGAGAAATCTTGTGGAAATTTTGAATTTTGGGTTGGTTTCTTGACAAAGGTGAAAACCTACTCCAGAGGTCTAGAAAGGCTCTGAGATGCAAGAATTATGCTAAAAACACAAAAAAATGATGCAAAATTAGGTCAAGTTTGGAAAAATTGGTGAAAATGATGATAAACCCTAGCTTCACAATTAAATTAGGGAAAAAACCCCTAATTTTCTAGCTTAAATAAGCCAAGAAGGGTCACTTTCAATTCACTTGTGAATTCACACCTTGGAGATTCTTGTGATTTTGAGCTCTGACCCTCTAACAAAATGGTATGTCGAGAGCTCCCAAGACACATCTCTATCCAAATTTGAGAGTATCAACGGATTCCACGCTTAGGACCACTAGTATGTAACTCCAAACTTGATTTGAACATTGACAGTTTCATGCATTTATTACACTTTGAAATTCAAACTTTGGTGGCATCACTATGTAGCTATGACCATTTTGTAATCGACAACACTAAAATGATTTATAGGGATGCATATTTATAGAGCGACACAATTCATGATTTATAAATTAGGGTTAGGGTTTCCGAAGCTCAAATTGCGATGCACATGTATATAGTGACACTTTTATATTAACAATTTGAAATGCCTTTGGGTGTCACAATTTGAAATTTAAATATAGCGACACTATTGTAAATAACAACTCTATTGTGATTTTTGAGCTGAAAATTTCAAATTGAGTCAAATTTATTTGATTTCATGATGTCATTCACTTCGTGGGTGTAGGAGATCATCCCACCACTGATGTTGCATGAGCATAGGCCCACAATTTTGGAGAGATTAGTTGATTTGTTAGAGTTGGATCAGGAGCACTTGGGAGAGATCGGTCTCTAGTATGTTGCATATGCACCCATCATTCAGACCCATCTAGCGATGATGACTACTCTGTGCAAGAGATGGCACAATGAGACTTTGTCCTTCCACCTTCCTAGTGGTGAGGCAATTGTAACTTTGGAGGATGTTTGGTAAATCCTACATTTGCTGATCCATGACGACCATGTGATTTACGATGTTGATGCTAGGTACGATGCTTGCCACAAGGTGATGGAGCTAGATAACATTGCTCTTGTTACATCACAAATTAACCTCAAGATGTATAGAGGTCACATGCCCACTTTTTTATTGATCATCACAACCATCATTTCTGGTTTGGTTGCTCCTGACAAATGTAACAAAGGGTTAAACTTAGGATGGGGCTTGGCATGGCATAGGATGCTACACAGGAGGACACTTTTTTCTTGGGGGCTAGTGATGTTGGCCTCAATTTATCATGACATGCATGATTTTGTATATTGTGATTGGAGATCCATTGGTGCAGGGGTGACTTTGCTACACATTTGGGTGTGGGAGTATATCACCATGTTATGACTGAAGTGCAAATGATAGATGTCAAGCTAGATGATCCTATGATCTAGCGATACTAAGGTGCCATTACTTTGTGGCATAGTGGACATATTGGGTTCTCATACAATCGATGGGTTTTGGATGATATGATAGTTTTCTGATGGCGCTTGTGGCTATAGATTCCACCATGGTATGATGATGCTCAATAGCTATTCTTTGCAAGATAGACCTAATACATGCAGGGTCATGAGAACATGATCATTAAGCATTATCTGCTCAACAAAGTGGCATGACAGTTCAAGGAGGTTCAATATAGGCTAGATGATGCTCACAGGGCTATGTTTGTGAGGTCTACTTGTGAGGTTCCCACATGAGAACCCACCATTCTAGCTCTAGAGGCGATGGAGAGCTTCAGACAGTTGGTGGCACAATCATAGGCCTATGATCAGGGTTATGTGGTAGTAGTGACTATGCCTGCTTATGATGTGTGGTTCACACCTCCACAACGCTTGATAGATCCAATAGGTGCTCCTCCATGAGGGAGGCCCAGAGGGAGAGGATCCAAAGGTAGAGGATAGGGATAGGGATATGGATAGGGATAGGGATGAGGACAGGGTGGCTAGGATGGCCAAGAAGGATAGGTTTCAAGGGCCCCAACGGTTATTTAGCAGCCTCCCAAACAGCTTGGTGCACAATAACAATATGCATAATAGTAGCTTAGTGCTAAAAAATGACTAGGTGTTTAGCTACAACCACCACCACCGGATCCTAGAGATACAACTACTACAATAGGTACAAGCTTTGATGGGTGAGCGAGATTAGCTCGCCAACAAATTTTGGCCATTACTACTAAGCGAGTCTAGACAAGACAACAGGTGGTGGTCATCACAATCAAGATGGATCATGCCCAAAAATAGTTCCAGGCTACTACTACAGAGAGAGATCAAGAGATCAGGTGGTGGCATCAGTTAGAGGCCATGATGACAGCCAACCAAGGTAGGATAATCTCTGCAAGATTGTATAGAGAGGCTATGATAGAGGCAACATACTATAGGATGCATTACCATCATTATGTACTAGTGCCACTTAGACAACTTGACTATTTTTAGCAGAGTGATGCATGTCCGAGGGTTGAGGATTAGCCAGAGAAGTAGGCTGGAGAGGGTAGTAGCCATCAAGACTAGCCCTCATGTATAAACACTTTTTTTTATTTTGTTGCTTGATTCGTTAAACATATATACATTCATTGGCTCCTTTTTGATAGCCTCGTGGATATTGTATTTTTGATCAATATACATACACTAATCTAAATTTTGTACCATGAAATTCATTTTTGATATATATATGTGATACAGATATGAATTCTATCTGATGTGTTCATCTTATTTCATGCTTATGATGTATGGATGCATATGCGATGCTTATGCTTGATCATGTATGGATGCACTTTACTGATTCTTATGCGATATGTGATGTAATTCTTATGGATGAGTGCAAAGGTATATTATTTTTCAGTATCTTTTAACAATATGCCATGGAATGAATGATATGTGATGCAATTATTATGATATGATCATGTATGTGGATGTTATGGATGAAAATGATGTGGATGCATTTCTTTTTTTGTTTTTTCTATGCAATTTTTATGAGATGATTATGTATGCATATGAATGTATGGATAGATAATGTAAACTCTTATGCAATGCATGTGTATGATATGTGATGTAACAATTTGAGATGCTTAGAATAGCAAATCTATATTATTCATCACTACTCAAATGATAATGCAAGAAGTATGATATGATATGCTATGATTATGAGATGCATGTATGCTAATTATTTGTGGATGCAAGATGGATACATTTGATGATGTTTTTGTTGACTTTCATGATACCAGGTTAGCACAGAGACAAAATAGAAGAAACAAGAATGATTGACCATTGATTTTGATGATTGCTTAAAAAATCCAGCAAGTCTATGATCCATCAAGACTTTATTAGAGATGGTAACAAGAAAAGAAGGATGAAGATGAATGCAAGATGATGAGTTTCTCAAATTTTGGGATTGGGATTTTTTTGTCATTCTCTATTGTTTGATATAACACATAGACACAATGCATCAAGGTATTGATAACCAGGATGTCGTTGTATCTAGTGTAATGGAATTTGACTTGACAAATAGATAGGATAGTTCCTATTCACACCTTGACATATGAAAATGTTGTTGGAATGTAACTTAGAAGTTTAGAACATATTCAGCCAAAGCATATGCAATAGTCAACAATATACCCCAAACAATGTTCCTACACACAACTAAGCAAGTATGCACCAAGATTATTTTACAAGAGTATCCACAAAAAAAAAAAATGAAAGATAATGATCGATTCCCCATTCCTTTCTCTCTAAATCATTTTGATAGACATCATCAAGAGGTCCTTAGAATGGGTCATTAAGATAAATCATAAGAAGAGATCAAAGACAAACAATCAGTATTATTTATATCTCTTTCCTATTTAAGTCTAGCTTAGGTGATCTCTGATACTGATGTCCATCGTAGGAAGGATACATCCTAGGAAATGTTGATTAGATGGTTGTTTGATGTTAGGATGATGATGAGCTTTATGGTAAGCTGTTGATACACACTTCACTGAAACATTTATCTATGATCTAGACTTTAAATTTTGATGATTACATTCACACTTTATGACTTGCTATAATTTCTTTCTACTTGCTTTGCCAAAGGTTGAAGGTGGCGATCGATTTATTATGGGTGAAGGTTTATTCCGAGTGAAAGCGAGATGTGATGGGTGGGTTTTTGGATTTTTTGGATTATTTCAATGTTTTTGGTATTTTCAAATATTTTGAGGCTGTTTTTGGTCATTTTGAAAGTTTATGTTTTCAGTTACTTGAGGATGTTAAGGGTTTTTTGAATGTTTTCTATTTTATTTTTTTCAATTTTCAAATGTTTAGGTCTTTTCTAATATTTTGATGTTTAGAGATTTTCAAAGTTTTTTGACCAAGAACCTAACTAAAAGACCTATCCTAGGGGCCTCGGGGGCTGATCAAAGATAAGCCTTGCCTACGTTATACATGCAAAGACCATGTAGTTCGATTGACTTGACTTATTTACAATGATATATGAATAGTTGAGAATGTCGGGCTTTAGCCATGATGCATTCCATCCTGCCTGAAGTGGTTCACCATGGCCCTGCTCACGTCATGCTTCTTGAAAGACGTAGGACTCAACAGGGCATCTTGGGATTTCTTATGTTTTCAACTCTTTAGGGTTTTGATGTTTCCAAATGGATTCTTTTCCTTTGTATGGCCTCTTGTTTTTGATTCACAAAGTAGATCTTGGATTCCTGCTAAATATTTCACCTTGTTTATGGTGTTTTCTGATAAGATTTTGATGACCCATAGATATACAAGAACCCAATCACTAACTATAGTGAAGTGCTTCCAAATAAGTGGATATGCTAGGATTACTTCCCTAATACAGTAGGATAAACTGACTTTCTTCAAATATGCCAAGTAGTACCAAAGGGATTGCGACATTTCCACATCGCTTAAGTGATATGGGATGAGGGATGACTGTAAGCTAAGAACGATAGGAAAAAAGAGCCAAAGAATAGAGGAGTGCTTTATTTAAGGCACCTTGGCTCTTTTTAGGCTTTCTCACCATGTATTCTCCCCTGCACCAAAGTATTTTTCACTAGAGGATGATTTTTTTCCTTTGCTTTTTATTCTTTTTTCTTATTTTTTTGGATTTTTTATCATTTTTTGATTTTTTTGTATTTTTTGATTTATACCCTTCAAGACTAGGCATATAATTTTTTGAGATGCAAGTTGTTAGTTGGCTCCTACAAGGGTTCACCTTCAGGTGTTGATAGTTGGTATGCTCCTGATCCATAGCTTGCTGTGATGAAGAAAGGACCCAACCAGTTAGGCTCAAACTTCCCTTTGTTGTCATGACCTGGAAGGTTCTTCTAATTTTGTTTCAAGAAAAGATCCCTTACTTGGAAAGACCGATGTTTGATCCTCTTGTTATAGCTCCATTTCAATAGCTCCATTTCAATTAGTTTTGGTATACTTGCAAGTGATTGAGGGTGTCAAGATGACACTCATCCAGGAATTCTAATTCATTCAATCTAGATACTTTGTATTCTACCTCAGTGATTAGGTTCTGTAGTGACACTTACAATGATGGGAGCTCAACCTCAATAGATGGGATACCTTCAGATCCATAGACTAGGGAGAAAGGAGTTTCACTTGTTGGCGTGCAGATACTAGTTTGATAAGCCTAGAGAGTGGGATTGAGTTGTAGATGCCAGTTATGACCAACTTCATTGATCATTTTCTTCAAGATTTTCAAGATGGTTTTGTTCATAGCTTTAGCTTGATCATTTTCCCTGGGGTAATACGAGGTAGAGAATTGGTGTTGGATGATGAATTTTAGGTACAACTCTTTCAAATCATGATTCTTAAAGGGGGTTCCGTTATCTGAGATTAGAGTTTGTGGAATATGATAACGATAGATGAGGTAGTTCAAGATAAAATTGGCAATTTGTTTCCTCATTATGTAGGTCATAGGAATAGCTTCAACCCACTTAGTAAAGTACTCAATGGTGGTTATGATAAACTTGTGTCCATTGGATGAGGTTGGGGTGATTTTTCCTATGAGGTCAAGCCCCCACTATGAGAAAGGCCAAGGTGTGATCATGGGTTGCAACTCTTAAGTTGGAGCATGAATCAAGTCCCCATGCTCTTAACATTGGACAAATTTTTGCATGTACTGATGAACTTCCTTTTCCATGGTTGGCCAATAATACCCCATCCTCAATAGTTTCTTAGCTAACTTCATACCAGAGAGTGGGACCCACATATTCCATCATCTATCTCTGTTAAAGAAGTCAAGGATTCCTCTTAGTTAAGACATCATATTAATGTCCCTTCGATGCTTCAATGATAAAGGGTATTGTGTGGTCAATTTTAGAGTGTGATAAATGTAGATTAAAACAAATAAATCAAACACACCGATAGAAAATTATATTAAAAATAGAATTTAAATGAAAATAAATGCAAACTCTTTCTTTTGTTTTTGATGTGTCCTATCATCCTCTATCTCCAGTGTTTTTGTTGATTCTAGCTTGCTCTTAGATTGTGTGCTAGGCTCAACAAACAGTCTTCCTAGAGAATGAGATTAAATATGAATGTTGAATGTATGCAATGCTAATACATGATTATGCTAATGCTAAACATGATTGATAAAATGAAAGATTATGATAATGCTATGAATGCTAAAGCTGATAATGACAATACTAAGATGCTAGAATGCTAGAATGCAAGTAATCTCTAATTCACATGTATTATGTGTTGTAACCATTGCTTGGATTTGCAGTGCTATTTATAGAGTTTTCAAAAGCTTTTGATTGGATGATGTGATCAACGGCTATGAAAATTCCTGGCAGATCGAATGGTTGAAGATGGATAAGACTGAAGAAAAATAGAAGAAAACTGAAATGAAACTTTGTTTCCTTTTTTTTTGAAGAAGAGATAAGATGAGTTGATAAAGATGAATTGTAAAAATCATCTTTTTGTGAGATTTTGGAAAGATTTTGAAGAAGATAAATAATGAATTATTAAATTCAATTATTCATTTATGGGTGACATGGAGATTTTTCCTAAAATAGAATATTTACCCCAGATTTGAAGAATAATGGAGGATTTCATAATTAAATAAAATATTTAATTATGATTTGAAAAGATATGGAAGATTTTTAATTAAATAAAGATATTTAATTAAATTTTTTAAGAAATGACATGTAAATGAAATTAATTAAATAAAATATTTAATTAATTAGAAGAAAGATTTGAAAAGAAATATCTAAATTTAATTAAACCAAAAAGACTTAATTAAATTCTAAAAGTGATAATTAATTAAAATAAATAAAGTGTATTTATTTAATTAATCAAGTAGACATATGAATGTGAAATAAATAATTAAATAAAAATTGAGTTATTTAATCATGACAAAAGAATAAATTGAATGAACAATATAATTAAATTAATTAAATTTAATCATATGTAGAGGACTTTAGATAAATTAATTAAATAATAAATATTTAATTAAATGTCAGGATTAATCAGACATGACCAATTTTATGCATATACATTTTTCCCCTCTTTGAAGTGATGTGTGAAATGCATTGCTTCAAAGAAAATATTCATGTTTTCAAAATTTGTTGTGTTTGATTTTTCCCCTAATTTTTTTTAACTAATATTCCCCTTATCTGACTCTGATATGTTTTTGATATTTGATGATGTCGATCTAATGATGCCCCCTTAGGAGATAAATCACTAATGATGAGAAACTGTTGAGCAGATGATGAAATTCGGAAGATGAGAGGGATGCAGTGATTTAGCTCCCAATAAATGAAAAAAAGAAAATGCCCCAGTTTAAAAAATGCCACCAAAAACCCACTTGGTTTGACCCTTAAAAGGTAAGAGGGTTAAAAGAAAAGTCATTTTCAGTTCTTGACTTTTGAGGAACCTTTTGCTCCAACGGTGACTTGGCGCGATGGAGATCCCTACTCACCGACATAGATTCAAGTGGTCCCGCCAATATCAGCGACTAGTTGTGTATGGCCCACCGATGAGTCAATTCGAACCTTTGTATTTTGAATTTTTTTTTTTTGAATCAATTTTTGATGCATTCTAGTGTAGTTTTAGGGTAGAACTAGCCGTTTTATCACTTTTAGGAAATATAATAGTGCATTTGAGGTTTTTGCTACACATATAGGTCATAAAATAGCGCTTTTAGATTTTTGTAGTTTAGCGCATTTGATGAATGAAGTAGTGCATCTAGGAGGCTAGGATTGAATAGGGTACATTAGTGCATTTAGGTTGCAGATTAGCGCTTACAAGGTTTTAGCGCATCCAAGGGGTGAAATAGCACATTTGAGAAATGAAGTAGTGCTTTTGGGGAAATAGTGCTTTTAGGAAATGATATAGCGCATTCAGGGGCATAGAACCATGCATATGGAGTTTTAGCACATATGAGGGAAACTGTAGCACTTTTAAGGTTTTAGCACTTTTACGCCACAGAGTAGCACATTTAGGAAATTTAGATAGAATGCTGATTTGAGGAAAATGATGATGAATTATTGCTTCCTTGGTCAATAGATAGTAAAATTGTCATGTCATCATGTTTGATAAATTTATAACGTTGCTTCCCAAAAATAGAAAACAAAGAGTAGATAGCTGATAACTTTGTTTCCAAAAGAATGACAAACAAAGAGTAGATGATTGATATGAATTCTGATAAATTTGCTTTATGCGATAGAAAAAAAATAGTAAATTAATTTGAGTGAAAACATATTTGCATTCATGATTGAAATACAAATAGGACGATGATATGATTGTGTGATAAATTTGCTTTCCTGAAAAAGAAAACAAATAGTAAATGATGATAGAATAGATTGATTTGATGTGTAGATAGATAGATTTTGTATTGATGTCCTGATATGAGTCACTTAGATAGAGCATTTGATATGGTTCATTGATATGGGTCATTGATTGATATTGGTCACTTGATATGAGTCTGATAGATAGATATGAGTTCGATCGATATGAGTGTGATAAAGGGATAGTAGTCTGATTGATATGAGTATGATAGATTGCTTTTGTGATGACCAAAAATAGGACATTTTCAAAAACCTCCAGATTAGAGAGCGTCATCCTATAGGGTGGGATAGGATTCAAGATTTGACACATGCGGATGTGCAGCTGATAGTGAGTTGTGGGTTGGGATATTTATTGTCGATGCCTCCTATTCAGGCCAACATGGGCCTATTGACTGTGTTAGCAGAAAGATGGCATTCAAAGCATAATACCTTTCATTTGCTGACTAGTGAGCTAACAGTGACCCCAAAGGATGTATACAAGATTTTGGGGATCCCAGTAGTAGGTGCCCTTGTGGTCTATGATCACAAGGAGGTGGGTGGGACAAATGCACTCAAGAGAGTGTTTGAAGATGCACATATAGCAAGATATTGTGTGCCATGGGTAGACTTCAGAGGATACCCGACATTACCTGCTATGTTGGGCAATTTTATTGGAGGCTTCCTTTGTTTGGATCACCGGTCAAAGGGGTTCTCAGTTGGATAGGGTAGGATCATCAAGCAGATGATGGGTCAGCCAAGGACATATGCCTAGGGGAGCCACATGTTGGCTCACTTGTATCATGACTTACACCAGGTAGTATACATAGGCTCATCGAGTTTATCGTGTGGTGTTACATTGCTCCAGATCTAGGCATGGGAGCATATTTTTGTTACCAGACTTCTTTGTATGAGGGCTAGGCCACCAGGTAGGCCATATATGTATGCATATTCATTTGCACTTGTCCAGCCCAAGCTAGGCAAGCTAGAGTATTGGAGACGGACCTTGGATGACATAGATGCAATGATATGGATGTTGTGTACTAATTGCAATGTATGGGACATAGATCCCTTGGAGATGTCATTTGTAGGTATACCCAAGTTTCTGATAGGGTGCACACCTTTTATTATAGAGATGATTTTGGTGTTGCGAGTACAAAGGCAGCTCGGTCTCACACAGGGTATGCCTCAGGGTGTTGCACACTATGGACGGTGCAAGGATGAGCCTGGATGGGGTCCTTGCATTGCTTACCAAGTTGTGTATACTGAGTACATGGCATTGCATCCTAAGGTATGGAATCCTAGACCAGATATCGTTGATGCTAGTATGTCAGAAGATTATTCAATTTATTATCATACACACCCATTTCCATGATTTACATATCTAGACAAGTCGACACCCATTTTGGTGGTACCTCAGCCAGGAGGTGGGTGATAGGAGGATGTGGTAGGTGGTGAGTAGGAAGCTATTGTAGGAGAGGAGGAGGAGAGTGGAGAGGAGGGGATCTTAGATGATAGTGATGGGGATGATGGTGGAGAGGGTAGAGGTGGGGAGCGGAGGCTAGTGAGATCGAGGCCAGAATTTTTGGGTAGTGTTCGGATCATGTAGAGGCCTAGGACTAGTATTGGATGAAGGACAGTGATTAGGGTTGCCTCCAAATCATAGCAGGGACAAATAGATACTCTATAGGCCCAGGTACAGAAATTGTAAGGACAACAGGTGTAGTTGCAGAGCTAGTTGGCTTAGGCTCAGGGTTTGGTAGCACAGCTACAAACACAGTTTGCATAGTCACAAGCACATGTACAGGTATAGGTACCTCCTCCTACCCCAGACCCACAGGTATCCTAGTTGATTGTAGAGAGGGATTCATTTAGACGGAGGGAAGCAGAGGCAGAGGGTGTTGCCCAGAGGCTCATGGGAATTGTGGAGAGTGTGTCATTACAAGAGGCCATTGTAGAGGGATTTGAGATGGCTAGAGAGGCTGAGTACTACCGACTTCGATATGAGTTGTGTCCTCTTGAGCATAGAGAGCCTTTCCCACGGTCCCATAGTAGGACTAGGAGTAGATCACAGATAGCTGCACAGAGAAGAGGGGTTATAGGGCCTCGTCGGGATCCTGATGCGGGCATGAGTGGTAGACCATCATCCTCGAGACCAGCTCCATCACGGGGGTCCACCAACCAGCCTTGAGCCATTGATACAGGATTATTGATGTATCTGATTTTATGGGGATATGTGTATTATTGTTGATCATATCTCATGTATCTCTCTATATTGTTGAGTTTCATTGGACATTTGGACATTTGTATTTATTTTTTATGAGCGATGATATGCAGCGGCAATGAGTTTTGATGATGTGTTGCCTTGATGTGCATTTATTTTTTCATGATGTGATATGGATTTTTGATATGTATGGAAATGTTTTGATGACTGATCATGATATGCAGGATGAGTTATGATATGCTCATGATGATATTCTATGATGATGATTTTAAGATGTGTACTAATGATGTCATGCAGGTGGATGACCTTTGTTGTGATTAATGAAAATATGCAATGGGATTTTTGAAATGCTTGTCATGTAATGTATGTATGAAATTTGTGTTTTTGGATTTTTCTAATGCAATAAATAATGATGATGTGATATAAAATGGATTTTTTATGTTTATGTGGATTTGGTTATGGAAAATGATATGAAAATGATAAATGCATGGTAGGATAAATAAATGATATGAAAATGATAGATGAGTGCAATAATGAGATGAAATGTACGATTGTAATGAAATGTAATGACATGGTGATAATAATGATATGAAATAATGATAAAAAAGGATAATGAAATGTTATGAAATGGTAAATGGTAAATGATAAGGCTATGATAAAAATGATAATGATAATGAAATGAAAAGATGAAATGAAATGATATGATAACACAAAATGATAAAATGATAATGTAGCGAGATGTAATGAAATGTTAATGCAATGAAATGATAGTGTAATGAAATGAGAATGTAATGAAATGATAGTGTAATGAAATGTAATGCAATGAAATGATAATGTAAATAAATGTAATGCAATGAAATGATAATGTAAAGGAATGTAATGCAATGAAATGATAATGTAATGCAAAACTGATGAGGAAATGATATGGTAATGAAATGATAGTGAAATTATAGTGTAATAAAATGATAGGTGAAATGAAAATAGATGATGACACAAAGATAAAAGATGATAATGAAATGGTAATAAAGATGATAAAATGGTATGCAACTATGTAAACTTAAATGAAATGGATATGAAAATGATAAGTAAGATGTTTAATGATATGCCAACAATAGATTAATATGAAAATGAAAGTGATAAGAAAATACCTAATGAATTAAATGAACGATACGAAAGGAAAAAGGATCTACACAATATGAGAATGAATGATAAATGTTTAACTATATGATATGTATAAGACCTAGATGAAATGGTGATTAATGAAATGAGGATGAAGAAATATGATGATGAAACAAATGTCTGAATGTCCTCCAAAAATAGTCCAAAGAGACCTGACAACCGTTGATGTTTTTGTTCAGCATTTCAAAACTCTGAAGTGAATCCAATATACAAATATGTATATTGATCTTTAAATGAAATGCCACTAACTGAAATGTAATTAAATGAAATGCTACTAAATGGAGCCAACCATTTGTTGAGCCTTTTGTTTAACCTTCTTGAATCATCATAGAGCGTTATAAAATGTTGGAAGTATGTACAAGCATCAGAGGGGAAATTAGCACCAAATATGACCTGAGTACAACTTTCATGATTTTTGATATAGAAAGTGAACACAAGCATCAAGGTATAATTGAACTGAGATGCCTTGAGCATTGCTTGCATAAACAGAAAAAGACTAACCACTTTCTGATGCAAATTCGGAACTATCATTAATGATACATTTTCAAAATCATGTCTCGCAACATATTTGCACCAAATCGATAGTTAACCTCCAGACAACAGAAAAAGAAAAATCATCCTCTTTCCTCGCCACTCTAGTGCAGTACATCATTGAGTGTGCTCTAGAGGGATGATATTGAAAAATCAAACAACCATTGTTCAAAACATAATACTGCTATTCCAAACACTATGCAGATTTTAGATCATCCAGATATGAGTCATGATATGGTACATAGCTAAAAACTATTGTGCTATGGATCAATGATTGGATAGTTGTTCATAGGATTTTGATTGTTGTTTTCCTGAGTGGATTCTATGTAATTGTCTAGTTGTTTCAGTAAACTGTGAAAGTTGATTGTCCCTAGGATGTCAACGTTTGCCCCCAGTATTGACACAACTTGCTAAAATGAATATGTACAATGATCAAGCCATGGTAAGACGTTATCGTTCTAGGAAAATGATGACTGCATGATGTTGGTATGGACCTAAGATGTTGGAAAGATGTATGAAATGAAGGCTGAGAAGTTAAGTGTGAAACATGAACTAATAGATGGAGAGCTCCAAATAGCGTTTGTTTGCCAAATTTTCACTATTTGTTTTTATTGCATTTTTCTTTTTGATTTTGATTTTTTTGTATTTTTCTTGTCAATAGATTGCCTGTTGCTAGGTTTTCACCCTATGATGATTTTTTTTATATTTTTTTCAAGACATTTTTTGATGTTTTTGTAATTTCTTTAGGACGTTTTCTGCTATTTTTGTATTTCTTCAAGATGTTTTATGCTATTTTGGTGGTTTTTTAAGGAATTTTTCTATTGTTTTTGTGATTTTTTCAGGACTTTTTCTAATGATGATGACTACTTCAGACATAATACTTTTTAGGTGCATGTTGCTGATAGGTTTTTCAAATAGGTCCCCTTCTGGCATTGACAACTTGTATGCTCCTAAACCGTATACAACAATGACCACGTAAAGACCCAGCCAATTTGGTTCAAACTTACCTTTCTTCTCTCTGTCTTGCTGATTTCATGGGTTCTCCTTTAGAACAAGATCACCAACCTGAAAGGAACATGGCTTGAATCTGTGATTATAGCTACAAGACATCATCTATTGATATGCTTTCAAATGATCAACTACTCTTTGTCTCTTCTCATCAAGGAGCTCTAGCTCTTGCAGTCGAGAAATTATGTATTCAACATCTATTGTGAGACCTTTTAGTGATACTATAAGTGAAGGAATCTCAAATTCTAGAGAAATTATAGCCTCTACTCCATAGACAAGAGCAAATGGTGTTGCTCCCATTGATGTTTGGATGCTAGTTCTATAAGCCCATAATGCAGGATTAAGTTGAACGTGCCAATCTTTCCCAGCATCATTCATAGTCTTTTTCAAGATTTTCAGTATCGTTTTGTTTAAGGCCTCTGCTTGGCCATTCCCTTGTGGATAATAAGGTGTTGAATATCTATGTTGTATATGGAATCGTTCACAAAGATCATCAACATCCTGATTCTTGAATGGTCATCCATTATCTATTATAATGAAGTTGGGGATGCCATATCGACAAATGAGATAGTTGAGTATGAACGATGATTTTTTTTTTCGGTAACCTTAGTGAGAGGTACTGCCTCAATCCACTTGATAAAGTAATATGTTGTTATGATGATGAACTTGTGTCCATTTGATGATGAAGGATGAATCTTGCCAACTAGATCTAACCCCCATTGAGAGAATGGCTAGGTCGGCGTAAATGGTTGTAGTTCTTCTATTGGTGCATGGATGATATTTCCATGTATTTGACATTTAGAGCACTTCTTTACAAAAGTGAATGATTCCCTTTCCATAGTCGGCCAGTAGTAACCCATTCTAATCAATTTCTTGGATAAATTCAGTCCACTTGAATGAGTACCACAAATTCCACCATGAACTTCTTGTAAAGCCTTGTTAGATTCATCATGTTCAAGAAATCAAAGTAAAGTACCATCAAGACAGTGGCAATAAAGGGTGTCAGTGATAAGGTTATAGTGAGAGGATTGGTGGATAAAGTTTTGCTTTTGGTTACAGGATAAGTCAATTGGTAAGATGTCATCTTTTAGGTAGGCATAAATCTTGCCATACCAAGGTGAATTAGATCCTACTAAGTGGCAAATGATTTGGATTTTAGGTGTGTCATAGGTAGGTACAAATTATTATTCCACTAGAAATTCATAGCGAGTCTAAGTTTTTGGGAGTTGTAGCAATGATGCAATCGTGGCCATGGAATCAACTACTTTGTTATCAAGTCTTGGAATCTGTATGAACTTGATATCTATGAAGTACTTCTTGAAATCATCAACCATTTTCTTATTTGGCAACAATTTGTCATCTTTGGTTTGATAATCATCATTGATTTGATTTATGACTAACTGCGAATCACCATAAACTTGTAGTTTCGTGAACCTCTATTCCAATGCTATTTTTAGTCTAGTAATTAAAGCTTCATATTCGGCTATGTTATTAGTACATGGAAACATTAGACAATATGATCAAGGAATGGTATTTCCTTGAGGGGTGAAGGATCCATCAAAGTATAAATACCAAGGTTGTTTTGATTCTACCATGAAGACATGAACATCTAGAAATTCAATGTGCATGGGATGCTCTACTTGGAGTGGTGTTTTAGCTAGTTGATCAGTGATAACTTTACCTTTTATTTCTTTGTGATCAACATAATGAATGTCAAACTCGCTTAAAATCATAACCCATTTTGCTAGTCGTCCTGTCAATGTAGCTTTGCTTAACAAATACTTGAGGGGATCAATCTTTGCAACAAGATTGATTGTATGAGTTAACATGTAGTGTCAACTTTTGTTATGAAAAGACTATTGTGAGGCAAGCCTTTTCGATAAAAGTGTAGTTGAGTTCATGACCTATAAGTGTTCATCTTATGTAATAAATTGCACATTTTTTTCCTGTAGAGTCCTCTTGTGCTAACAATGCCCCTAAAGACATTTTTGTTGCAGCAATGTATAAGATAAGAGGTTTTCCCAGATCTGGTGGTACTAGAAATGGTGGGTTTATTAGATACTGCTTGAGTTTTTGAAAGGCCATTTCACACTTATCATCCCATTTGAAAGGAATTTTCTTATGTAGTAAATGTGTGAAAGGTAGACATTTATCTGCTAGTTGTGCAATGAACCTTCGTATAGATTCGAGTCATCCTTGTAGTGACCTCAACTGATTGATATTCTTTGGTGGAGACATTTCAATGATTTCTTGTACCTTGGTGGGATCTACTTCAATTCCTTTTGCTGAAACTATGTATCCCAAGAGCTTTCCAGATGTGACTCTCAAAACACATTTCTTAGGGTTGAGGCAAAATTTGAAATTTTCCAACCTCACAAAGATTTTGGATAACACTTCAAGATGTCCTTCTCTTGTGTATGATTTTTCCAATATGTCATTGACATAATATTCCATGAATGTGTGCATCATGTCATGAAAAATTGTAGTCATAGCTCTTTGGTAAGTAGCCCCAACATTCTTTAAACCGAAAGGCATGACATTCCAACAATAATTCCCCCATGGACATGTGAAAGTTGTTTTGTCCTGGTCCTTAGGTGCAATCTTGATTTGGTTATAACCAGAAAAACCATCCATTAGTGAATACATGGAATGGCTAGCCGTCAGATCAATTATGGTATCAATGCTTGGAAGAGGGAAGTCATCCTTAGGACATGCCTTATTAAGATCTTTGAAATCTATGCACACTCTAACACTTTTTTCGGTCTTGGATACAAGAACAATGTTGGAGATCCATTCTGCATAGTCAATTGATCTTATAAATCCAACATCGAGGAGTTTCTTAAGTTCTTCCCTAACTAGTAGTGCAACATGAGGGTGCATCTTTCTAAGTTTTTGTTTCACAGGTTTAACTCTTGGTTTAATGGATAAGTGATGCATTATAAGATCAGGATCAAGACCTGGCATGTTTGCATAAGACCAAGCAAAGTTGACTTGATTTGTTCTGATAAATTCCATGAACTTAGGTACTTTTTTATCCGTCATTGATGTAGGTAATTATAAAATCTTTGGTTTTTGTGAAGTTTCAAGATTAACTACTTTTGTAGACTCAATCAAGATAGGAAATCGCTCGTGATAATGCTTCGAGAGAGTTTCAAATATCCCATCATTAGGTGCCTTAAAAAGGTTTTCACCATCCGATATGCTCTTTGTTTTATCTTTTATTTGATCTAACACTGCCAGATTCTAGTTTTCACCATTAGATCTTTATTTTTTATTTTAATTTTCACAGCTAGGAGACTTGAAACTCTCTTGATTAAAGACTGTGCTGAAAATCGCTAGCAGAACAATCATCTGCATCATCTGTGGAAAGGAAGTTCATGATAGATTCATCATTTGGTAACATAGGTAGATCGATAGGTCCAGATGAATCCCAGTCAATGAGATCAGGATGGATCAGTGGTAGCAAGTCATTAGGTTGCATGAGATCAGCCATGGTTAAGGTCATAATGGAGTTGTCTGTAGGATCTGAGGTATGAGGAAAATCAATGATGGTATTATCCTCATGATAGTAATGTTTGATTAAATATGACTCGGTATCACTAGAATCATAGTTGCGCTGTAGTTAAGATTCTTGTGTTTGCATCCCTGACCCTTCTCCTTCGATCAGAGTAGGTGTATACTTTTGTATCACATCAACCTGTTTGTCCCTCTAGAATTCATCATTGTGTATGGTATCCCATTTGTATTCTCCAGAATCTGTGTTAGAGTTATTATCGATGAAATTATGAATTGTTGTCAAGTAGGCTTCCCTTGGATTAGAACCTTCTTGCAATGTGAGTACAGTATCATGCAATTATTTAGATGCTATTTCTTTCGAGTTAGTATCATAGCCCAATCCCATCTTATCTTTTGTAGCAAGTTCTAGAAGGTGAATGGGCTCAATTACTCCTTTTCTCTTTTTGATAGGACCATTACCATCGTAGCCCATATTTTGCATTATTAAATACCCTTTTCCATATTGATCAGTTGGTAGCTTGACATTGAGAACTATTTCATCTTCATCTTCATCTTTATAGAGCCATTTTAGCATTTCTTTATGCTCAGGATCTTCCATGGGGAATTTTTCCTTGATAAATTGTCCATTAAACTTTGTAATTGGTTTTGTTGGTGGTTGCGTTGATGTTGATGCCATAGATATCTGATGTTGTGTGATAGAAGGTTGTCCATGTGACTAAGGTGATAAAGGAAAATTGGTAAGACAAAGAGAATACTCCCCTACTCCATTGTCCTTGAACCATAGTTGCTTGTCAAATATTTTGGTTAACTGACTGATTTGTGTATCAACTTGGGGAGAAGTACTAGTAGGAGCTTCTCGATTGTTGGGAACCAAATTATCTTGACTAGCTTTGATATTGGCACAAGTATGACTATTTGAATTATCTGCTGGTATTGTGATCCCCTGTCCGTCATAAGGAAACCTAAGACATTGATGATATGTGGATGGGACAACTTGCATTTTATGGATCCAAGGATGACCCAACAAGATGTTGTATGCGAGATCACGGTCTAATACTTGACAAAAGCTATTCTTGATAACAGGTCCCACTCTGATCGGCAACATGATTACACCCTTGGATTCTCTTTCCTCATCATCATAGGATTTAATAGTAATATTTCTTCTGGGATCAATGGAGTCCATCGAGTATCCTAAAGCCTAAACTAGCTTGATGGTAAATATGTTTAAGCCAACACCTCCATATATTAGTAGACATCTGACACGAAACTTGTGGATCATGACCTCTAAGTATAGTGATGAGTCATGGAAACGTCATCTTTGTCAGAAAATGAGAGGCATGTGGGTGAGGAAAAGTGTCCCACCATGGTTTGAAATTGATCCACATCCAGATAAGTGGATACAATTGTTTCGACGAGGGATTTTTATAAAATTCCCTTGTGTGCTGGGGAAATCTTCAAAAGTTCTAAGATATAAATTTGAGTAGGAATTTTTCCAAGTTGATTAATTAAATCATATCGATGTTGAGGCAGGGGAACAATGGGTTTTGAAGAAGCACCCTTCAGGACAACTTTAGTTTGTGCCCTTGTTGTTACGTTAACTTCTCCACATTTCATCTTTTCTTTGACTTTTATAACATTAACCCACTCGTCGTCAGTGTAGATATGATTGATTATATGTTCATCAATATGATTCACACTTTTTCCAGAAGACTTACCCTTTTGATAGTTGGGTAAAGGGTTTTGAAATGCTTGGTGGTCTTCATTTGATTGTTGATTTGCTTCTATTATGATGGTGCCATTTTTTATTAAGTCTTGAATAGTATTCTTCAAGGCTTGGCAATTATTTGTACGATGGCCCTTACACCTATGATATTCACAATAGTATGCATCATTCCATGATGGTGGTTTTACGCAAGGTTCGAAGTTACGTTGAGGTGGTAGAGTAATAACATTCTTTGCCATCAATTCTTTAAGGGCAGATTCCAGAGATTGACCCAACGGAGTAAAATTCCTTCTGTTGGAGAAAAATGAAGATCGCTATGGATTTCATGTTTGATGTATTTCCTAAGGCATTGCTATTGTTGTTTCCATGATATCCTTGATTGTTGGTATTACTTTGATTTGGGTTATTCCTCAGAGGAGGAGGATTGTTTCCCTGATTCGTAATTGAGTTAGCATTGTTATAGTTATTGTTGCAAGGAACACTAAGAACAAATGGCTTAGTTGAGACATGATGTGCATCTACAACACCATCATTCACCAAATTTTTCTTGTGAGTCCAAAACTTAGATTTGTCATTGTGGTGATTTGACGAGCTAGGATTGTCTCTATCAAGTTTGATTACCCCCTTTTGGACCAATGCACTTTCAATTGTGATAGCATTTTCAATCAATTTTTGAAAAGAGGGAGGACAATGAAGATTTAGACGATAACTCATCTCTTGATCCAAGTTGTTTATGAAGGTAGTGATCTATTCCTTTTCAGGAACATGAAATGGATATCTAGCAAACAATCTTCTCCATCTCTAAAGAAATGTAATGAATGGTTCACCAGGTTTTTTCTTATCCTTGCATAGATCAATCATGGTTATTTGGTGTTGTATGTTACAAGAATATTGTGATATGAACTTGTTAATCAATTCCTCAAATGTCTTGACAGGTGGTGTGATTTTTTATAACCATTCCATAGATTGGCCTCCAAGACTTCTAGGAAACAAGTGCATTAAGTATGTATCCTCATGAGAAAACTCTAAAGTCATGTTTCAGAAGTCCCTAATATGGTCAATTGGGTCCGATTTCCTGTTGTAATGATCAAACTTTGGGATTTCACAATGCTTAGGAAACAAGATCATGTTGAGACATCGATCAAAGGGATATGGACAAATGTCATCAAGAGCATATGTCTTCATTGTGGTTCCCCCTTGTAGGTCTTTAACTTGCCCTTGAAGTGCCTTAAATTATTGAGACAAGGCACTAATATCAGTCAAGGGTGTCTCATCAAGATTCTTTTTTAAGTTCTCAGTATTGAAATCATGGGGCAACTTAGCTCCTTTTTTAGCCAGATATAGGAAATATTTTTCTTTGTTGCGCTCTAAGTTCTTTTCTAACGCTTTGTGAAATTTAGGATCTTGCTCGGCTTCTCTAAGGCAATGCTCTTCTTCTTGTTCATCGTCACTAGCTTTAGGGGTTTTGCTCAGATCTCTATTGGAAGGTAACGGATGCTTTTCTCTTTTGGCCATATTGTCTTCAAAAAGGGAATTTTGACTCACACTATAAAGAGGATCACTATTTTTACCTTCTTCTTGAGTTCTTGGGGTATGATATTCTTGTTGAATATCTTCCTTTAGCTTATTGTATTATGATCTTGTAAGAATAGAAATATAATTTTGAGATGTTCTTATAGACTTAGATCATAGTTTGTCAAGTGCAAAAATGATGATGTTTTGATCTGATAAGATGAGAATCTTATGATATGATCAAAAATATGTTCCTAATTTGTGATTGTGGCTTCCAATGATAAAGGATGTTAGAATCCTATTTGGGAAAGTTGAATCAGTAATTAGAAGTTTGTTTGAAAGGTACACTTTTAAGATTTTGATCCTTTTTCTTGAAGAATGATAAGTATATCAAATAGCTTATTTCATTAAAGGATTTGACTAGGATGTGTTGGATATTTGATAGAAGGTTGTGGTATATAATTAAACTCAAGAGGCTGATTATGATTGTGTCATTGTGATAGAGCTCTTCTCTGAAAATAGGTTCATGAATCTAACGGCTCTATAATGTATTCATCAGTAAATCCCCTAAAAAAATCTTGGTATCTATGGAGAAATTCACAGTAATGAAGCAAGACATTTCAACTCTTGTACAAAAACTTCCTTCGTTGTAAGGTTTTCTTGTAACCTATATGTTTCTTGGGTTTCTTAATTCTATTGGAAATTGACCTTCTGACAAATTTGGTAGATTTCCACTCCCTAAGCATGGGAGAAATGTTAGTATGCTTTTGGATTCAGATTTGTCTAAAATGATAATTTTGGAAAAGGGACATATGCGCTACTCTACACTATACATGTTGCAGCAATAGGTATATGCACCAGAAAGATACTCAAATGCATTACAATATGCCTTGTATGTGCTACTCTGTGTCCTATATGTGCTAAAAAATGTTTTCACAATGACTCAAAAACTATTTTTAGGATATCTAGCGTATGTGCTAAAACTATGGATGCACGAAAAAAGACCCTAAAAGCGCTAAAATATTCAGTGAATGCACTAAAATAGACCTTGTATGTGCTAGAATATACCCTAGATGCGCTAAAATAGTTTTTCAAAGAAAATTTTTGAATAGTTTGTGAGCAGTTTCAACTAAATTTTGGCATGTTCATTCTAGATGATCTTTTATCTGAATTAGTGTGATTGAAAACACAAAAAACACTCTGAAAATAGTTATTCTTAAGTCTTATACTAAACATCAAGTGTATGCTTTCAAAAATGTTTTTAAAAAAAAAGTGTTTTCATAGGTTTTGCACATGACAAACAATTCAAGCAGACTCACTCTTAGTACTCAAGTAGGTCATCATAATAATCACAACCCACATCTTAGAACTGTGTCGACTCACATAGTCATGTCACCCCTGAAGGGGCACCCGTGTTTTTTTCTTTTCTAAGCTCGTACTTGGAGTGATGGAAGTGGATCCCAGATCCCCTGAGCAAATGGTCCTTGGCAATTATATGGTGAGTATCTTGGGGAAAGATTCTTCCCTCCCCTTGCACTGTAATTATTAGGATGTTCAGAAACTAACACAGTTGGCTACTACACTAGGTTCATAGTAAGGGTTTATGTTTGGTGCGGAAATAATAAACTCCCTCAGGAGACCTCCATTCAACCTTTAGAACAAAGGCTTTGGGGATGGTTATCTTGCACACTACTAGAAAAAGTGGGTTTCCCCATATTTTCTTTAAATTTTATAGTGGGGTGGAATAGTCTAGCTTTGACTTGAACCCACTTGGGTCATTCCTCTTGGGTGAGTAATTTTTCCCACAAGAGCAGACCCTTTATAGGATGTAATAAAGTAGTAAAATTGCATGAATGTAAGAGGAAAGTTTGGTATTTTGGTCACCCAATTAAGGGGAGAGCATAGACCTATTACCACAAACATAGTAGACAATGTTCTTTATAAAACCAAAATCACAATGATATAAACTACGTGAAGATATTGCTTCACAAAAAGCATGGGATTCATTTTTAACCACAAAATTAATGTGTGGTGACTATCCTAGATTGCTTCATTTTAATCCATGTCTACCCTAGGGTTGCTTCTTTTTTTAAAAACTAGATGTGTCTATCCTAGATTGGTTCTTTTTAAATCAGATAAGGTTTTGTCTGCAGAAGGCGCCAGATTTAGAATCTTGTTTAGTTACAACCTGCATGTGCTAAAAGATCACCTATATGCGCCATAGAAACAAGTAAATGCGCTAAAATAGATCCTATAAGCACTACAGAAAGTCCCAAATGTGCTAAAAAAACTTCTAAATGCGCTAAAAGAAAATGCAGCTATTTTTTTTTTACAAAACCTTTAATAAAATGATTTGAGCATATGCGCCATTCTTTTCCTTATAAGCATCGTTATGTTCCTCACATGTGCCAAAACAGTTCCTATATGCGTCGAAGTACCTACAAAAGCACTAAAAGAAACCACAGATGCACTGTAGAAACCCGCA
>VDFB02385898.1:0-40930 GCA_007258455.2 Sequoia sempervirens | reverse complement strand
GGCTCTCCAAGCCTTCCGCCATGATTTTGCTGAAGGACAGAAAAAGGGTGCAGAGAAAAGGAATCAGAATGATAGGCCTTCATTTGAGGAACTCTCAACTGCCAATACCTTGGTGCTCCTTAGTGGTGGCCATGGTGCTGCGTAGCTCACTTTGTGGACAACTCTTTTGATTATTCTTTTACTCTATTGGTAGATGTTAGCTACTTTTGTATATGTCTTGTACAGGTTTTTTTTTGGTGATGCTAATCTTTTGTGGCAAGTTGTTTATTGGTACTATGTAATCTGGTCTTATTTGGAGCTTGATGGTTCCTTTGTAATGGGGGTCTTTTTGGGACTTGAAGTTGGGTGCTTCTCTTCATTCTGTTGTAATGGGGGGCTAGGATGGTAGTCTTTAGTTAAGACTGTGTTCGACATGATGTGATGCTCTCAGACATTTGTTTTGTATTTTTTGCTCACTTTATATTTAATATGAAAACAAATTAATATATATTATATTAAATTAACATCTAAAATATTAAATTAATCTTGTTTTTATTTCTCTCAAAACTAAAAATTATTAATCTAAATAATCTATATTTGATTATAAATATTTATTTAATTGACCTAAATATATTTTAAAAATTAAACAGTTTGAATGATATCATTGATTGACTTATTGGATGCATTATGATATTTTTTTTATAGTGAGAATTATATCTCATGAGACAAACCTGTCAATTATTGTCTTTTGAGAATATTGTGGTTGATAAGATAATGTTGTTATTTATTATTTACTTGATTGAACCAATATTTGATTGTAAAAAGATTGGTAAAATACTACATTACACATAACAAATAAGTGTATAATGAAGTGGGTAAAATTAGGGTACTTGTTTTTGTTGTTCAACAATACTAAAAGCAATGAAAATTACAAAGTTCATATATTTGTGCTAGAGTCATTAGTTTTCCTCTAGTCTCCATATAATTTATCAATAAAAACAAAAAAATAATAGACTACATAATCCTATATCTACACTAAGTGTGCTTATTATGGGTTGAACATCAAAGTAGTAAAATACATGAACTAAATTGTTGTACAATATGTTTAAGGCTTACTCCTTTTATTAGTCCCTGTTGGGAACTATAAGGGAGGCTGATAACTTAAACCATGATTAATTTGTCTACATTCAGCCAATCAAAATGATTTCAATTTCTTTAGACAAATTTATTGTTGAATAAGCCATGAATAAGTTTTTTAACGAGAGTTTTGTTGGAGACTATTTTGGCTGCCTCTTATTGGAGTTGCAAATGGCTCACAAGTGCATTCGCAACTACCAAGAGTGCAAATTAAAAAGTAGGCTCTGTAGACTATTAGATGGCTTGGACAGTTGGAAATTAAGGTAGAAGTCATTGCTTGCAAGAAACACTTGTGTTTTTTTCTAAACCAATTTTGCTTCTAGCACCTTTAACAAAGGGTAATTTTTGTTGTGTATTCTCACAAGGAGAGGGGAAGAATTTGTATAGAACATGCAAGCCTCGTCGAGAAACCTAAATGAAGCATTTTAAAGAAGGCAGAAGGAGCTGGTAGGAGTTCGTTCAGCTTGGGCACATAATACGATTGTCAAATTGCAAAGACTCAATATTATCCATCAGTTGCAATCTCTACAATATGAGGGTTTTAATATTTTTTGGCAAGGACATATCAAATAAAATTGAAGAATCCACTGATTTAGCCATTGCAAAACTCTTACAGGCAAGGTTCCAGCCATGTTATGTTTGAATTATCTCTATAATTTTTGTGGCTTTAAATGTAAGATTCTTTAGCATCAAGCATGCATTTCTTTTCAATGCTTTTTTTTAGATCATGATAGAGTTTTCCTAATAGATTTAGGAATAAAATTCAAATTTAGAGATTTTGATACAACCTTAAAATATATATATAATTTTTTTCCAGTTTTTACCGATGGATTGTTCTTTCTCCTGCTTATCATTTTCTTCTTTCTTTGCTTATCATGTATGAATATTTCTTGAGCTCTATCATGGGATTTTCAACCATTTCTTTGGTGGCATTTTTCAACTTTATTGTTGTGTAGGGTTTTTTAGAAAAAGAGACTTCTTGCTGCAATAGAGGGTAATTATCATTGAACAATTACAACTATTTTCCATTTGAAAGTTTAATTCTAAACTAATTACCAAAAGCATGAGACAGAAAGAAGCAATTACTTTGAGCTTCTTTATTGTAGATGAAATTCTTGTTGCACCTAGCTAGGTATACTTTTCTCTCTCTATTTTTTGCTCCATGATTAGAACACACTGAAGAGTTGTAGTTTGTGTTGTGTATGTGATAGTCATTGGACCTGGTAGTCATGAATGTTTCATGGGTGTTTTGGTGTCTCTACATGTCATGGGCTCTTGACTTTGAACTTGCCTCCTTTCATATCCATCAACTATTTTATTGATTTTTCATTCTTAGTTTTAATTTGGTGAAGATATTCAGGGCTTTATCTAGTGATAATTGACCTACATTTAGAAGATTATTCTTAAGATAAAAAAAAAAGAGTATCTTGAATTTCTTTTACCTCACTGTGCTTGGTTTGTATAGCCAAAATGCCTTTGCCAACAACTATTTCTACCTTATTGTCTCCAAGCTTCACTTGACTTCACTTTGTTTCATAAATTTTGAAAAATGAGTCCTTGTTGCTTGTCATATGATTGGAGCATCTTGAGTCAGAAAACCAACCATCATCCTGAGATTTCTTTGTCATATGACAAGAAAAAAATATATTAGATCCTGAATGCTCTCCTTCCTCAGGGGTGAAATTTGCTCTTTTATTTTGTATGCAACTCTACTTGATTCTAGACTCCCTCTCAAAATGACCAAATCTATCACAATAATGACATTGTATATTCCTCTTATCTAAAGTGCCAAGACCATGACCTCGACCTCTTCCTCCATGGAATCTTCCTCTTCCTTTTCAATAAGATGATATTTCCTCCTCTCTCTTGTGGATTTTCAGTGATGCCACTGCCTTCTCCAACTTAAGTCTTAGTTGTAAATGTTTTTTCTAAACTTTCTAGAGCTCTATCTAGTCTACTTACATGAGATGACAACAATTCCATGAGCTGGTCTAGCATTAGTGTCATTAAATTGTTACTTTATTCTATTGTAACAACCATTTAATTCCATTTTATTGGTAAGGATCTAAGTCATTTTTCATAAATTACTTGGTCTGTAATGGTATCTCCATTGTTGCTCAACTAGTTAACATTATCTTTCCATTTTCCTTCATTTGAAGATTCACAAATTCTCTCAATTATTTGTGCCTTGGTAAGAAGATTTTAAAGTGCTCCAAACTTCCTTAGCATTTTTTGTTGTGGCAATTTTACAAAAAATGTTAGCATGTAGGGCACTTTGGACTAACAACATGCACAAGATATTCTTCTTCTTTGTCTCTTTATTTCCATTCCTTTCTTATGTTGTCAATGCATTCTAGTCTTGAGGATCTATGTATCCAACTTGAACAATTTCCCATGTCTCTTTAAACACTATTAATTTTTGCATTTTTATTGCCCAGTAGTCATAGAGATCACTATTAAATGGAGGAACCTACAGAAGAGAATTTGCTGATGCTATTTTTTTCTTTGTGCCCTAAGAAGTTAAAAAAAAGCTTTCAACAACTGATCCATTTCAAGACATCTGTAACCCAATGCTTTGATACTAATTGAAAAGATTAAATCATCGTAGATCTACTACAACCTTCACTACTATTGTAGAATAAAAAACATGGGATTCCATTGAATTTGGGTAAAATGCATTCAACTAAAAATAAACTTCTATCACATTCATTTTTGATAATTACATTGATTCTTATTATAGATATTTAGCTTACAGTGGCAAAAATAAAATAAAACAAGGTAACCATAATAAACAAAACTACAAACTGAACAACGGTCAAACTAGACAACCGTTGTTTATTTTTCTTCTAAAACCATTAGTTAAGCATTATTTTATCAACATGCAAGAAGTAGCGAATATCCACAGTAGTATGTAACGCATTAACCAAAAGCCAACTAATCCCCGAATCCCTGTGTTTTGGGTATCACTCACATAATTCTCTAGAATTCAATTTGGAATATGGGTTTATACAAAACAACAATACTATTTTAACATTTCTATAGTTTTCAAATTCTGTACAAAAAAAGCACAAAAAACTTTGACATTTTATAAACATATATGGCACCAGTACTTTAGCCCTACTAGTCTAGTATGTTGTCAAATAGCTTGTATTTTTCGACATTTTTTTTTCTTTCTAAAGAAATCTACCATAGTCTTGGATAGTTTTTGGCTATGCTTTCTTCATAGAAATTCTAGAATCTTAGAGGCCTTTGGACAATTTTGTAATATTTTTTCTTTATATATACTAGATGATTTTGTCTATCAAAGGAATTGTTTCTTTTAATGAAGGAATTGTCAATGCTATTTAGTTTTCATTATTTAGTTTTTTTGATGGAGTGATTCAGAGCTTTATCTGGTAATCAGTGGCTACAAGTTTAACTAAATGCGAGGCACAAAATTCTCTCTTTGGACCTTTATTATTCCTTGGTTTACTTGGGGAACTGACGCTTAACAAATTATGTTTTCATTTTTCCATGGGCACTGAAGGAAAATGACAATCTCATTGCTTTTCTTTCATCCAATTTTATAATGGAAAACCCTTGTATGGAAGATTGATTGTTGACTGGTTAGAAATAGGACATTGCAAGTGCATACAATCATATCTAACTTATTTTGGATTTTGTTGTTTAGGGCATCACATTGATTTTTTGGCTTTGTTGTTTGTAGGGGGTTTTGAAGTTTATGAAGGAAAACAACCACTTGGTCACAAGTTCAATTTTGGAGACATTGATAATGCTCTTGGTAAAATGATATGACAAAGCAAAACACTCCTTATAATATTTATTTGTATTATTTCCACATTAGAATCAGCTGGAGGATTGTATTTGTTTATCGGGAATCGTTATTTTAATAATATGATTCAGTTCTATGCAAAATTAAGTTGTCATCTTCTATAGACATTATGCCTACATGTATTGTTTTGGACTTTCCAATTTAAACCAAGTCAAATCAGATTTTCACATCAAAGTTCATATGTGAAAATCAAATTACACAAACCATGGAGAGAGGCAGATGAATTGAACCAAGAATGCAATAAAAGGAAGTTAAGCATTGTTAACAAATCTATTTTGGTTTGGATTTTTTGATTGTTTCAGATATTTATCTAAATCTTTTTGAACACTTTGGATCTCCTATTTTTTTGGCCTTTGGATCAGATTGAATTTTTCAAATTTGGCAACTATGGTATCTGTTATGAAATATTCTCCTTGTATTTGCACCATAATTTGACTAGAAAAGAAAACATTTATTAGTTTTGGGACCAAATAGAAGAAAGAAAATATTTGAAGCCTTAACTCATGTTTTATTTGACAATATTAACTGCAAATATTAATAAAATCTATTGTGTTAATCAAGGTTTTTTCTTCTCAGATATTGTCAATATGGCACAACTCCAATAAAATAGAGGAACTATGTTAGAGTCCAATGATATGTAGAACAATGTGTTATTTTCCATGGTAGAGGCTATTGCTCTTGCAAAGGAGGTTATCTCTAGTCCTTTGTAGCCTACCCCTAGTACTATGCAACAACCTACCCCTAGAACTATGTAGAGGATTGATTCTAAAGAGTAGATTTTTAAATATGGCAATAACACAATACCTCAATACTTAATGCATAGACAAAAATCACAAACAAAACTATTCTTGCACACTTTGGCAGGAACTTCGCTACTCTACAACTCTTGTTAGTTCCTACCAGGGAACTATAGGCACCACCAAAATTTAACTAGTTATTAATAACTTTCATTTTAATAAAAAGGGGTAAAAACTTTATTGAAACTCAGAAAGGAACATTACAATGAAAGCAAAGGACCAAAGTCCCAAGAAACAACAAAAACAAAAGAACATAGCACAACTAAAGTCAGCCAACTCCTAAACCAACCCTATCCTCAGCAAGAACTCCCTCCAAATCATGGCAAAGCTCTAGAGGAATAAGCTCCCACTCCTCGATTCTCCACCCACCGACACGCTCAAAGGTCCATTTTTCCAAGCAATCAGTAACCCTATTCCACTCCCGCAAAATATGAACAAAATTCACCATTTCCATCAACGAACTAACCTACAAAATCTGTTGCACAATCATAGCCAACTGCCAACTGACCCCCACGACTTTTTGCTTAATGAGAAAATTGATCAAGACCTGGGAATTAGATTTACAAATAATCCTTTTCCACCCCAAAGCATGAGCCCTCTTAAAGGCATAGAGGATTGCCAAGCCTTCCACAATGTTGATAGTCTTCGACCCCTCATGGATTGAGAAGAGGAAAACCACCGAACCTAAAGAATCCCTGCCAATCCCCCCAATACCAGCATGTCTCAGATTTCCCCTGGAAGAGTCATCAGTATTAATCTTTAGAACTCTATTAGGAGGAGGTTTCCAACTACTAATCCTATGAATTTTTTGCTTCGCCTTCCACCCTCTCTTGACACAAGCAGAAGTCACAGACAACCCCTGAATCCCCAATCTCTCCACCACCTCAACATCCCTTTTCTCTAACGGAAAGCTCATAGCACACTTAGCCTCCACCGTCTCCTGAATCATGCTCAAAATTCTTTGCCAGACTTGCTGCACAAACTTCTTCTCACCACGAAAAATATGCCTATTTCGTTCCAACCAAATCTGCCATAGCATAAAGATAGGCCCCACAAACCACACTTCCTGTAAGAAAGAAGTCATAGAGGGAGGCCTACCCACATTGTTCCAAAAATCAATCAAGGAGGAAGCATGAACATAGGGGCTCTGCCAAATACCCCACCAAAAATGCCAAATTTGGATAACAAAAGGAAAGCAAAAAAATAATTGAGAAGACTCCTCCTCGGCAGCCCCACACAAAACACAGACAGAAGGGCATGGAAACCCCTCTTCTGGATATTGTCCCAAGTCAAACACTTATTCCAGGTCAACATCCAGACAAAGCAATTACACTTTGGCCAGGAGAACTTGTTCCAAACCTTCTTCCACCACTGAAATTCCTCCCCATTCATCCAGTGGGACAATAAAACCTTATATCTAGAGGCCACAGTATAGACACCCAAAGGATTAGGAGACCAAGCAAGCACATCTTCCTCTTGGAGAGAACTACATCAACAACTGGAAATAACACTTTGCAGCACAACACATTCCTCTTACAGACCAACATCCGGCTAAACATCAGGAGACTTCCATCTAGCCACCTCAAGCTACCCGCAAAAAGAGGAGGATTTAAAGTCACTCACCCATGACCAACCAACCTCAATAAACCTCTGGCAAAGATTCAATAAATTAGGGTATTGAGAGATGAGAGGAGGAGAGCCATCCCAGGAATTAGATCAAAACTAAACCTCGGTCCCCTGCTTACAAATCCAAAATAAACCATCCTTAATAAGAGCAACCCCCTTTTTGAGAGTCCCCCAGATCACCGAACCCTTCCCGACAAGGGGATAATGAGGAATATCATTATGAGGATTTCCCAAAAAGTACTTTTGAGACAGAACTCTGGCCCAAATCTTATCTTGCTCAGTGCACCATTGACAATATAGCTTCACAGCCAACGCCACCCCAGTCAAAGCTGACTGCCGCAATCCAAGACCCACATACTGCTTCGGGCTACAAACAACTTCCCATCTAACCAGACTCTATTTATAAGACATCAAATAACCAGCCCATCAAACTGTCTAGCCATAGAATCAAACTCCTTAACAAAGCTCACAGGGGCAACCTGGAGCATGCATCTATAAATGGGCAAAGCTTGCACCACATACTTGATTAACTAAACATGCCCAACAAAAGATAACCACTGATGAGTCCAGTGATTAACTTTAACCCAAAATTTATCAACAATATTCTTCCAAGATTCCCTGGGCAATCGCCCATCCGAGATGGGGATACTAAGATAGGTCAAAGGAAGATTCCCAATTTGAAATCTCAAGGTCTGAGCAATCCATTGTTGAATGGGGCCCGAAGTATTAAAAAAGAAGATGGAAGATTTATCTGCACTAATTAATTGTCCTGAGGAAATCAGGTAAACGTCCAATGCCCTACAAATATTAGTAGCTTCTCCCATTGTAGCCTTTCCCATCAGAGCAGTATCATCTACAAACTGCAGGTGTGACTGTGGAGGAAATTCACCACCCCACCGCCAACCCTGGATTAGACTACCCTCCACATTTCTTCTAATCAATCTCCCCAAACCTTCAACAAAGAGAAGAAACAAATACAGAGAGAGGGGATCCCCTTGACAAAGCCCCCTAGATGCACCAAATAACTCAAAGTGCTTTCCATTAATAATCACAAAAAAAGAAACTGAAGTAATGCAACTCATAACCCAATGAATCCAATCTTCCTCGAAACCAAAAACACTGAGAATCTTTCAAAAGAAAGACCATCTGACCCTGTCATAAGCCTTAGCCATATCCAACTTAATGAAAATCTCCTTTTCTTTAGAGTTGGCCATAGAATGAATGGTCCCGATTGCAATAACAATCTCGTCCAGAATTTGCCTTCCCGCCACAAAACCACTCTACTCAGAAATCAGCTCCTTAAGCCCCTTTTTAACCTGTTAGCAATTAACTTAGAGATAACTTTATAAATGACATTGCAAAGAGAAATGGGACAGAATTGAATTAACCTATCAGCCCCATCACACTTGGGAATGAGGGATAGAAAGGTAGAATTTAATGCTCTTAGCATCTGCTTGTTCCGCTGGGATTTCTAAACAACTGCCAAAAGGTCCAACTTGATGATATCCCAAAATTCTTGGAAAAACTCGACCAAGAATCCATCAGGACCAGGAGATTTCCCTTTCTTCATCTGGAAAACAGTCCCCTCTAGCTCCTCTAGCATGATATTACTCATAAGAAGCTCATTCATTCCTCTAGAAACCATAGGGGGAATACAGGAAAGAACCTGGGTTTCTTTCGGAGACCCCCCTGTGAATCCTCTCGAAAAAGAGAGGAAAAATAATGCACCACCTCACCCGAGATTTTAGGAAAGGAGGAGAGTTGCTCATCCCTGTCATTCACTAGAGCCGAAATAGAATTGCCTTGCCTCTTGGACTTCACTGAATTTAAGAAAAAAGTTATGTTTTTATCCCCCTCCTGAAGCCACTCTATCTGAGTCTTTTGTTTCCAATACATTTCCTCCTGCATCTTGTACTCCTCCAAAGCTTTCAAAGCCTAAGCCTCTTCCTCAAGCAAATCCTTGGTCATCCCACCCTCCCTTATTAGTCTCGCGATACCATCCAATTCAGCCTGAGCAGCTGCCTTAGCATGAAAGATGTTCCCAAAGCAATGAAGATTCCACCACTTGAGCTAATATTTCACATATTGAAGAAGTTTAGCAAAGGTGTACAATGTCGTACCGAAAGTAGGTCTACCACTTCTCCACCAATCAACCACATAATCATACAAAGATTGGTCCAACAACCACATGAGCTGAAATCTAAAAGAAGGAGAACGAGGCACACGACGTGACTCAATAGCCAGCTTGATAGGCCAATGGTTGGATCCTCTCTAATCCAAAATCTCAAAACAAGAAGACCATTGACCACCAATCCAATAGCAGGAAACCAAGAAGTGATTCAATCTCTCAGCAATACAATTATCCCTAATCCTACGATTGTTCCAAGTAAACTTACCATTACTGGGCTTCATATCCACTAAATTCAAAGCATTAATGTTATCACATAGGAGCAACGCCGAGGGCTCTAGCCTTGCAGTACCACCATGCTTTTCAGCCAACTCAGTGATAGCATTAAAATCTCCAACAAGAATCCAGGGATGGAAAGGAGCCAAACTACAGAAAAACCAAATATGGGACCACAGAGACTGCTTACCCCAATGATCAATAGGAGCATAGATATTAGAAAGGAGCAAAATCTCCCCCATCTCAAAGCTAGAAGCAATCATAGACATAACAAATTTAGAGGACAACCACCAAAGAGGACAGAGCTTCCGCAGGTTCCATAAACAAGCTATGCCCCCAGAAGATCCATGAGCACCAATGCACTGACACTCCCCGTTCCTCCACAACTTAGGAGCCAAACTAAATATACTATCCACTAATAGCTTGGTCTCCTGCAGAAAAAGAATATCAGGACCATGTTTCCTAACCAAATCATGTACTGCTTTTTGTCGAGGGCCATTGTTCAAGCCCCTTACATTCCACGATAGAACAATCATTTTGAGGGGTTCAAAAAATGAGAATCCAGAGTCTTTACCGACCTTGACTCCACCAAAGTCTCTCCTATCAACTTGATCTTTTCTAGATCCTTCTTTCTACCAAGTTTGGCATATTTCTCCACCCCACCCTTCTTAAGATCTCTTTGTAAAAGGCCCAACTAAGGAGAAGGCTTGTTGCTCTTAGCCGTAATTGGATTTACCTTTCGTCTAGGAGAGGAAGAATCCCCACCACCTTTCCCTGCCTCAGCTAAAAGAACCGACACCTCCGAGACCACTAACGGTAGAGTTGTATCCATGTGCAAATTATCTCCACTCGAAGGAACCAATGAAACACTAGAGATATTGTCCACCGGAGCTGAACCCTCAACCTCCTGAACCAAACTCAACAACCTCGGGTTCACTTCCTGTTGGCTAAGATCATCCAATACCTCAAACCTATTAAAAGTATCATCATCTTGTTTTGCCTTTAAGGTCCTCTTTTGACCTTGGTTCTTGTTACGAGCCTTAACCTAAACAAAACCATCTGCACCAACCACTTCACCAGAGGAAAGGCCCTTCCCCTTATCAGCCATAGGGGGGTTGCGAGGAGTTTGTGTAGGCTAAGACTCCACAGGCTTATATCTTGGACATCTACACTGCAAATGACCATATTCATGACATAGATGACAACGAAAAGGAAAAGTCTCATAATCCAATTGCTGCACCCAAGAGAAGGATCCCGCACACATATCCACAACATCGGGCAAAGGCTTACTAAGATCAATTTCAACACAAATACAAGAAAAAGTCATTACCTTTTTACCTAAGGTTTGCAATGAAGACCCAACAGGTTTTCCAAGCAGTGAAGCTACCAGGTGCAAAGCATCCTCCCAATAGCACTCCACTAGAAACTGAGGCAAATGAACCCACACTGGGACATGATTCGGCAGCTCCTCTGAGGGGATAAAGCCAACATGCCATGGTTTGATAAACAACCTCACCTGGTTATGGAAATAAGGACCACCCTCAAAGACCCTAGTGCAATTAGCCATGCAATTAAAGGTTACCATAAAGTAACTATTGGCCAACAATAGGATCTCCATTTCTCCCTCTGGCGCCCAAGTCCTCTGGGCCCAAGATTCCAAAAATTGAAGTGAAACCCTCATCCCCAAAAATTTGCAAAATAATGAGTGGTTCATATAATATTCAACATCTTCAGCAATCATCTCAAGTAGGATCACCAATTTAGGCCTCTCCTGGCAATGCTCGAGACAACCGTTAATCTTCTTGAGCCTTGCACCATTAGATGACCCCGCACCAACAAACCCTGAATCCAAAGCAAATAAATTATTATCGAAAGTCTTCAACCCATGGTTTGGAGACTTTGAACCAAACGCTACCCAAAAATCCATCTCAAGAGAAGCCCCAAAAGGCTCACCACTATGTAGAGACATCGATCCCGAGATGGGCATGCAAGAGCATTGCTCAACACAAGGTGGGGAAACCCCACACCACCACACTCGACCACCCTACACACGCACCCCCACCAGTTGTACCCTACCACACTCACGCCAACCAAAGAAGATAGTGGTAGGAGAAATCCCCACACACCACAAGACCCCCAAGCTTCACACCCACGACCACCAGCCCAGTCCCACCACGCAGCAACAACCTCAAGCACGGCAACAAAGAACACCAATAGGGAAAAAAACCCCAAGCAAGGAAGAAACTCTGCTTGAGGGAAAACCACAGCCACCCAACATAGAGAACAAGGTAGAAAGAACGAACTAGCCTAAACGACGCCCAAACAACCCATCCCACAGTGCATAGACAAGCAGAGAGCGATCATGAGCTAGGGCTCGGGTGCCCTAGCTCGGCCTGAGAAGTTGCATACGCCATCACCCCTCAGAGTCCTCCATCTTTCATCACTTAGTTCATTAATAACTTTCATTTTAACTAATGAGAACTTGAGTAATTTTTCTATTTGAATTTTTTCAATCTATTATCAATCTATAGATGTGAATTATATAACAAAATATATTTCAAAAATCAATTCTCTTGAATCTAATTGGTACACAATTTTCACCCGATGTAAGCGATTTTGGTGCTTCCATTACTTCCATTAACGATTATTATGGAATGGTGGGTAATCCTACAGTGTAACAAATCATACTTATTATTTATCTATTAATCTTATCACTTGTATAATCCTGCATTGTAACTTATCATACTTAGTATTCATCTATTAATCTTATATATATTGTAACAAATCATACTTCATATTAATTTAAAATATTTTTAAATTAAAATAGTTCAATTATATTGATATTAATATTTTTAATTTTTAAGAAGATTATAGTTTAATCAACAAATTTATATTTAAATTTTAGTCTTTTTTTAATAACTTCCTTAATTTTTAGATGGTATGGCTAATCTTATCATTCAACCTATTCATTAAATTTATACTTATATTTTATATTTTGAAATATTTATTTTATATATAATTTATATTTTTTGTTTACATTATAAATTGATTATTCTTTTCATTGTTTTAATTAAAAAGAGTTAAATTTTTAATAAATAATATTTTTTAAAATAATAATTTCTACATTCTTAATACATAAAAAAATGTGCTAATTTAATAATTAGGTTTTTCAATTTTACCAAGTAAAGGTATATTTTTTTAGTTTCTATAAGATGCAGACTGAGTTTCCAATTTTACAAAGTAAGACTTTTTATCTCTTTTTTCATTCTTTTAGGTTAGTGGTATAGAGTGGTAATTATTTTTATTTTTTTAATTATATTTTGATATTTTAAAATTAATTAGAATTTGTGCTATTATGCTATACTATAATATATATTTATTTTATTAGGAATTTTAATAGTCACTATTTAATAAGTGAAAACAATGTGTTTCTATAAGTAGGATGTTTTCCAAATTTTTAAGTGTGAATAATTCATGTGATCTTTACCCTTCTTTTAATATAAACAAACTCATCATTATAATAATTAGGTTTTCCAATTTTACAATGTAAGACTTTTTATTTATTTATTTATTTATTTGCATAGCATTTGACTACTGATATAATTTAATTTTAAATGGTATTATTTTTATATTGAAAGTAGGGGAAGGCCCCTAAACCCATGAGTTCAATAAAACAATCAAAAGAAAAAACATAGACACCTCAACCCATTGAACAACTAAACAACTAAAAGGAGAAACACAAGCATAAACAAAGAGAGTGAAAGATAGAAGAAAAATTTAAATATGAATAAATTCCTTATACCTTTATTAATACATCTAAAATTGTGTCATTATAATAATCATGTTTTCCAATTTTATCAAGCAAGACTTTTTATCTCTTAGTTTTTGTTTTCCCTACATACCATTTGACTAGCAATATAAATGCTTTAACTTAGTGTACACATCATTTTACTGAAATATATTTTATTAAAATTTTATGTTGGTTTCATTCTTAGTTTTGATAATTCGAAAAGAAGAATTGTTAGTTGTCAAGGAAACTATAGGCACGGCCTATTCTTAACTAGTTATTAATAATTCTTTTTCTAACCAATAAGAACTAGATTAGTTTTTCTATTTAAAAAATATTTAGCTATTGTCAATGTATAGATGCCAATTTTATAACAAAACATTTATGAAAAATTATTTCTCTTCCATCTTATTGGTAGGGAAATCTCACCCGATAAGGGCGATTAATGCGCTTCCATTATTGTAGTGCCGATAATAGTGGCAAAAACAAATTTTCCCACTTCAAACAAGATATTTACTAGTAAGTTAAATGGTTTTAACGATGCATTTTTTAATAAAAAATATAATCACAATTCTAACCATTTTTAGATTGCAGTTGGTACTATTAGCTCTCAAAAACGCAGGCAAGATGCCTCAAGAGGCTGCCAATCTCTTGATATGCTTTAGGGTAACAGACAAGGTTGGAAGAATTCAACCTTCTACTCTTTAGGTGCTGCAAAACCTGGGTGGGTGTACCTCTCTGAATAATGCAGACTTAACTTGTAATCAATCTTTTTATAACAACTTGTTCACAATGGCAAATGGGAGTGAACAATTATAATTCAACTTGAAAATGGTAACAATACTCTGGTCTAGATTCTAAAATGCTCAATTTTAAAAAATGTAAAGAGAATGAATGAATTCAAAATGATTAAATGCAGAGACCAGTGCCTTATTGGGTATGCGGAGTCAAATGAAATCAAATGAGCAACACTTTCTAGACAAAACTCAAATTATCTAGCATATATTCTATTTACAACTTGTATAAACACGCAAAACTGTGACTACTAAGCTCTACTTGAATAATCCAATTGAATCTCTCTGATTACTGTGATTAACTAAAAGGATTTAGTTTTTACTTGAAAGAACCAATCAATCAATCACACAAGTACAACAAATGTGCACTGATAAATCAAATACAAACTTGTCATATCAATTTAAACAACTAGAAAGAGTCCATCTTGGAGACCGCTTAGCCATACTTTCATCAAATTCAACAGATAATTGAGACCAAAAATGTGCAGCAACATCAATTGACTTTCATAAATACCTATGATTTGAAAACATGCATCGTAGTCTCTGATATGATGAATTTATAGTACTGTATCCATCAAAAATTGCCTACTGTATATTAAATAACTAATAGCTCATGATAATTACAATTGCAAGAATGCTTATTTAGACACAAGCATTTGGATAAAATGCTAAAATGAGAGAACATGTCAGCTTAGCACAAAAATTGGGCTCTAATCGAGCTGGCAAGCAACGGCTCTCAGGCAGATACATGTCGGCCTCAATGTTTTGTATTTTTGTTAATCACCTGTGAACAGTCGGCGAGACACAATATATCATCCTGCCAAAGGCAATTCAATTGTTAGACATCTCGTGCGCATTCTGCTATCGCTGTGACTTATCGCTCTCAGGGAGACGTCATACAGACTTCAATTACATTGTGCTGAAACAAACTTTTCCTTACGTGCTTTCTTGTCGCTGAGACACACAAATATCTCTCGCCGATGAACTCCTTTAGCCTCGTTCATATTTGTTGTAGCTCATCCAGGTCGTGGAGACATCCTGTAGATCCCTTTATGTTTTCCCGAGAGCACCTTTACCTTTCGCGTCTCGCTATGACTTAAAGTTCCTCTCGCCGACGAGCTCGTCATGTATATCACTGTAGCTTCCATCAATCAGAGAGACCTCTTGTAGATTATCCAATGCTTCACTGAAGGTTTCAATTATCCCCACTTTGCCGAGACAAGGCAACACCTATGCCGACAAGGATCTACATGTTTTTCATTGGCGAGACCGGAGGTCACTCGTCGAGACCTCATGCCGATATCGCTAACTCCTACCGATATTCCTTTCATCCTGTGTACATCGCTGAGACATAAATCCTTTCTCGCCGAAAGCCACAATAAAGAAACCTTCCAAGCTCTGTCAATGAGACAAACTGAATTTGCTATGAGATATCACCGAAACCTTATGTTGGGACGAAGTGAGCACAATGCAAAAGTTGATAAGACAAGCAAGGCTCGCCGAGACATGATGTCGATAACCCATAGCCTTTGCCGAAAAGAAACCCATATGTGAAGTCGGCGAGACATATTGTATTCGCTAAGACCACTCGCCGAAACCTTTATCCTACGCTGAAGGGACCCATAGTGCACCTATCGTTGAGACATCAAGAATTCAGCAAGATGCTAGCCCGATCGCCAAGACAAATGCTGATAGAAGCCACCACGGTCGTTGAAATAATAGAAAAATCTTTCCGATAGGCAACAGACATTTGCTAGAAGAAAAACGGATCGGAGAGACCCAAATGCTGTCACACCGAAACATCTGAAACAAAAGATATTAGCAGAAAAACACTGTGGGTCGGGGAGACAATGGGAGACCTATGCCAAAATGAATCAGAATGTAAAATATGCATGACCCAACAAATTCAATGGGACAATATGGAAAAAATGGGTGAAATATGCATACAGTAGGACCAAATTTGGAAATTTATGAGTGAAAACATATGTAAAAACATCAAATTTTTACAGTCCCAACAGATACAACAAAATCACCAAGTGACTCAAATGAACTTTATGCTTATGATGAAAAGATTTCCAATATCTTAACCTAAATTGATTTCTATAAATATTTGAAGATAAAAATTCTAAAAAGATCTTTTATATTTATATTTTAAAATATTCTAGATTAATAAATATTCCTATAACAAAATATCGTAATAAGATGATATATTATTCAAAATAAAATTATTATAATATATAAAGAACTATATAAAAATATAACAAGTCAAATAATATCATCTAATATATTTTAAAATTTTAAAACACCCAAAAAATAAGCAAATAATATTTATTCATAAGTAATGCAAATAGGATAAACAAATAATGTATACAATGGTTACAAGAGACAAGTTGTTAAAATAGGCATCCTTTTTTCTTAAATAAAAAAATGGGTATGTAAACTATTTTTTTAAACTATTATATTAGTCAAGTAAGTGGTAGACAACATTAATAAACTTAGAAAAGAAAACATAATGTTAGGGTTAAATCATAGTTAGAATTAATTTTTAAATTAAAAGCATGAGTTAAAAAAAACATTAAAAAAATTATATGGATTTCAAAATGTTCAAAATTCTTTTAATTAGGTTACTATTAGAATTAGGGTAAGAATTACAGTTAGGGTAAGAATTACAGTTAGGGTAAGCATTAGAATTACAATTAGGGTTATGGTTAGGGTTAGGGTGAGGGCTAGAGTTAGGGTTAGGGTTAGGGTTAAAATCATAGTTAGAATTAGGATTAAGGTAAGGGTTAGAATTTAGGATTATTGTTAGACTTAAAATTAAGGTTATATTCAAAGTACAATCAAGGTTATGATTAGAATTAGGGTTAGGGTAAGAACTAGGATTAGGATTCATATTAGAATTAGGGTTAACATTAAGGTGGGTTACTATTAGAATTAGGTTAAGAATTAAAGTTATAGTTAGGGTTATGGTTCAAATTAGAGATAGGGTTAGAGTTCAATTAGGGTTTGAATTATAGTCAGGTTTATAGTTAGGGTTTGAATTATAGTCAGGCTTAGGGTTAGGGCTAGGATCAAGGTTAGGGTTAAAATTAGAGCTATTTTTAATTGAGCACACACAAGTTATCTTGACCTAGGTCATACAAAGATGATTGCAATGAAATATGGATGCATAAGTGAACGCCAGAAAGAAAAAAATTGATTGTCTATTAGAAGTCCTATCTTAAGTTTTGTATGGTTTCTAATAGTATAAACCTTTAAAATTCTAATAGATTTCACATTCATTTGAGTCTTATCATTTCAATTTTTCTCATTGAGGCTCTCCACTTTTCTAAATATCAAAAATCAATACGAACCTACAAAAAAGCATGACTTTGTTTTTGATGCAATCCTAGATGAGCATGCTACAAATGATGATGTGACCTATGCTACAAATGATGATGTGACTTAATCTACCCTTGCCATTGTTCTCATTTGGAGTAAAATCATTATATCATGCTTATAAGTATCCAAAAATTATTACAACAATTTGTTTATAATATTACATGTCACCATTTGAAAAATTTCAAGATTACTATTAAGTTTTTATAATATCAACATTGTTGCTAAAACATAGCAGACACAACAAATCAAAATAACATTATTCTTGTACTTTTTGATAGAAACTTCGCTCTCTACAGCTCTTGTTTAAGATATCCACTATAATAATTAAGTTTAAAATTTTGATCAAGTGAAACTTTTCTCAACCCCTTTAATTTTGTTATTATCTTATATTTTAATATTAATATAAATAATTTTAATTTTAATAATTTTTTTCTTGAATCAATCTTTTATTATAATTTTTAATTTATTCAGTCTTTAATACTTACCTTTTTTGATTAATCAAAATAAAAAAAATATTATCTATCCTATATTTTTCTTGTAGCAATGAATTATGGTTAATGTAAGCATGCAAGATCAAAATAATAACAAGAGTTGTGGAGCAGCGAAGTTCCTGCCTAAATGTTTAAGAATAGTCTTGTTTTTAGTTGTTGTGTTTGTTATGTTTTAGCAACATTGTTGATATTACAACTTAATAGTAATCTTGAAATTTGTCAGATGGTGACATGTAATACCATAAACAATATCAGGAAATTGCAAAGTAGGTGATTTTTGACAATACAATAGGTGTAATCATATATCTTCAAAGTCTCCAGATATAGTGTTTGAAGAACATTAAAGATTTTAAAAGTTTCTTTTAATTAGCCGATCGATGTTGGTAGAAGCATTGACCTCAAAATAATACATAGACATATCATGAAAGATTTTTGAATAATGTGTGATTTCATGAGCAAAATAAATTAAAATTGCAATAAGGATGGGATAAAAAGGCCGATTCAGGTAGTAAGGAGGGCTATGTTGAAGGTAGAAAGGGGAAGGAACATGCCTGGTAGGAGGAAGAAGTCACGCCACAAAAGGAGAAATGAGATGGCAAATAAGGGGGTATCATTAAAATCTGAATTAATAGTTTTTGGGGGTTGCACGGATTGGAGGTGTCACGGAGAAGTGAGGTTGTGCCTCATGAGTAGGAGATAAAAGGAAAAAAATTAAACAATCCACGCTAATGAAAGTAGAGAGGATTGCACAATAGAGTGGAAGAGAGCTGAGTAGGAGGTGCTATTCAAGGAATAGGAGTGTGTATGTTGATTCCTTTGTAAATAGTAGGTAATAGAGTGGAAGAGAATTGAGTCGAAGGTGCTATTCAGGGAATAGGAGTGTGTATGTTCCACCCTCTATAAATAGTAGGCTAGGTGTTTTGGGTTTGTTATCTTTTAGTTTGCTTCATTCTTTTATTTTTTTGTCCATCACGTGTTTTCTTATACTTCACAACTAGTGACTCTATTACCCATGGATAGTCATAAATCTTGTGTTTTGGGTTCTTTAGCATCCTTTATAGTATTTGTCCCCAGTTAGAGCCAATTTTTACCTCATGTTTCATCAAATCTTTTTGAGCCTTGCTAAACTTTGGAGAAGTTCATCATTAGTCATTCAGTTTTGATAAGGTTCTCAGAACCTTGTCAATTTTGACAACATTTTGCTAACCATGTGATATCTCGACAACTTGTTACAAGTTCATACTATTTATGATGTGTTGGTCATCACTTAAGTTATAATAATATCATTAGCTTTCAATGAGGTTTTCAGAACCTCATTGGGTTTCGATAATGTTTTCCTAACCTAGTCTAAAGTCAACACAAGTAGGGAAAGTTAACCCATTCAATCAAAAGTGGAGAAATTGAAGACGATAAAGAAGCTTTTAGGAACTTATTGAAGGTTTTGAAACCTTTGTTATAATTCAAAAGGTTTTAGAAACCTCACTAAACTCCAAAGGGTTTCCACATCCTTGGGATGGTGAGTTATTTTATTTTGGCTTCTATGGTTTCACAACCATCATCAAGACTCGACATGGTTTCCACAACTAAGTCCAAAGTCAATTTTTTTTAATACTTTGGTTCCACCATGAGCTCTCATAAAAATTTGGAAAGATCAAAGGCATTGAAGTTTAATTCTGGAACTTTCTAGAGGTTTTGAAACCTCTATTGAAAAATTCAATAAGGTTTCCACAACCTTGAGAAAATTTGTCAAAAATTCATTCAAAAATAATTATAAGCTCTCATTTGAAGCTCACATTCTAAATTTGGAAGAATATCGGGTAGATTGTGTAAACAAATATGATGTAAGGAGAAGAGGATGGATGAGGTTGTCACTAAGGTAGATTGTAACTTTCAAATTAAATTGTGATATCCAAGGTATCGAAGATGATGACTCTAATCTAGTTGATCATATCTTCATAGAACACATACAAATCCAACCCATCCTACCAATATATTAGATTTTTAAGGAAATATAAACCATTGAGGCTAAGATGGAAATATTACTTAGGTGAATAAAGGAATGGGTAATGAAAAATAAGGCTAAAATGAAAAATCCCGCCCCTTGGAAAGCTAAGCAAGCTACAAATAAATCATAGATTAGTTAGAGGAGGTCTTCACCACTTCAAAAAATGGCATCCACAACATAGTAGACTACCTCTAGAGGTAGTGGAGATGATGTTGAGGATCCCTTAGGAAGTAGGAATTTGGAAAATGCTTGTGAGGTATCTGATACATCTCCTCTCAAAAGGTCACTTCAATCTTATTTTCCAAGAACTAGTAATGTCCGCACACCTTCATCTATCTCATGGTTAGAACAATATTTAACCAATAAAAAAAGGTGGTTGACGTGAGTCTACCTAATAAGGATATTGTGTCTCAATTAATCCAAAGAATGCCCCATGTAAAAAACCTAAAATCACATCCTGATTGTTGAATGATCCCTCCTAGGGAAATATGTATGTTGAGGTTGCTCATCTCTCCACTCAAAAAGTGGCTAGTCAAATGATTGCAAGTGATTTTAGTATCACTAGGATTAATCTAGGACCCTCTACAAGAGACTGAGATGTCCACAATTTTTAGGTGTCAACTGTTAGGCTTGTAGAAATGATAGAAAAAGACAACTAGAGAAAAGACCAGTTAAAAAAATAGGTTAATGCTTTAACCAATTATTTAAGATATCTTGTTAACCTTTCTACTCAACCCATTGGCCAAAAGAACTTATGAGAAATTTTTGTGAACTTCTTAACCTTTCTACATAACCCATTTGAAAGTAATTCAAATGGGAAGAGGAGGTTGTATGTTTGTGAGCTTATAGTTTTCGATAAATGAATGAAATGAAATCCATGTTATAGTTTATGCATTGTGATTGGTTTCATTGGTTATTGCATTTTTGTGTGAATGTGAGAACCATTTCTAGTATCTAATCTTCTCGAGTTTAGAATTATTTTTGGTTGATAAGTTTACTAGTTTTATGCTTTGTGGAATGAAATTATTCTATGTTTTGATTGTTTTCTTACAAATTACTGGTAGCATTTTATTGATTTGTGTTTCTCTTATTATTTCAACCTTTCTTGCTTTCTAGTTAAAATCATACCCATGTTAAAAAAATTTAAAACTCAGAGAAGAACTCAAATGAGGGAGTTGTGTACCTCATAAAATTCAGAGGTAAATTATTTCTATTTTCTTCTCAAACGAGGGAGTTGTACCTCATAAAATTTAGAGGTAAATTATTCCATGTAGAAATAATTTACCCAACTGTTGGTTAGTAATTATTTATATGATTGAACAATAGAGAAAAAAGTTGAAAATTTCAAATAGTGAATAATCTATTAACTAGCACTATTTATATTTGACTTTTGTGGGATGTAATTTTTTTTGAAATATATATGTTAGTTGTATTTTAGTTTTTATTATTTTTATATGTTTGGTGTGTTTTAGTTTTTATTAATCATGTATGTGACTCCTTAATAACTTTTGTTCACACACTTAGGCTACTTTATAATAAATAATTTAAAATGTTTTAAAAAAAAGATAATAAACATGCAATTTTTTATAGTTCTACTCATATATAATATAGGTTAGCTATCATATACAATAGCTATAGTTACACACACTTTTTTATTTTTCAACAAGTGTTTAGTTTATTGACTAATATTTTGAGAAGTGTATTATAAGTAAATTGGCTCTCACTTCACAAGTGTGTATAACAGACCTATAGTCATTTACACAGTAAATAATTAATATTTAATAATAAACATAATAAAGACGTCATTTAATAATTAAGATGTCGTATTAAGTGAAAAAAATATCTAGCAAAAAAAGGATGAAATTAAATTTTTATAATTGTTTGCATATGTTGTATTATTTATTTTATTACTATACAACATTAAATAAATTCTAAAAAATAAATAAAACTAATTCTTTAGTAAATATAAATAGTGTTTGTTTTTCTTTATCTATCAACTTACGTATTAATGTATTGATATAAAATTAAAATGTGTTTGTATACATGTAATAAATAAAATAATTATGTCATAAAATAAAATAACTCTTAAGTGGAGATTAATATATCTAAATATTTTCTAAATAGATTATTTAAGATATCTATAGTAGTATTATTAGTGTTCATGATTAACATATATTTCTTAAAATACATTTATTTGAAAGATATGATATATATCTATATTGAAATATATATCTTAATTGTGTGTTCTTTATCTATCAACTTACATATTTATGTATTGATGAAAGTATTTATTTATTTAGTAGTTCAATAGATGAAAATAATTCTTAGATAAAATTAAAATGTGTTTGTATGCATGTAATAAATAAAATAATTATGTCATAAAATAAAATAACTCTTAAGTGGAGATTAATATATCTAAATACTTTCTAAATAGATTATTTAAGATATCTATAGTAGTATTATTAGTGTTCATGATTAACATATATTTCTTAAAATACATTTATTTGAAATATATGATATATATCTATATTGAAATATATATCTTAATTGTGTGTTCTTTATCTGTTAACTTACATATTTATGTATTGATGAAAGTATTTATTTATTTAGTAGTTCAGATATATGAAAATAATTCTTAGATAAAATTAAAATGTGTTTGTATGCATGTAATAAATAAAATAATTATGTCATAAAATAAAATAAAATAACTCTTAAGTGGAGATTAATATATCTAAATATTTTCTAAATAGATTATTTAAGATATCTATAGTAGTATTATTAGTGTTCATGATTAACATATATTTCTTAAAATAAATTTATTTGAAAGATATGATATATATCTATATTGGAATATCCATCTTAATTGTGTGACATATGCTATATAGATTCCTCCAAATTGATATATATTTAATATCTAAAATATCTATACTAATTTATTTATTATCTATCCACAACATTATTTTTTATTGATTATCTAATGATAATCAAACTAATATATCATTAGATTTATTTTTATTTATATATTATTAAAAAAAATACAACTTTGTATCAAACTTTAAAATAGAAAGATACTTTATCACTATCTAATTAAAATAATCATAATATAAATCTATCTTTCATACCATTAAATTTATTCATTATTGAAATAATATAAAATTTAATATATTTTATAAATTGAAAATGTTGAGCCATTGTAACTTTTCTTATACTTTGTAATGAAATGATAAATTATTTCCTTGAAATCTAGATGTTGAATTTTTTATCTAACAATTGAGATCAACCATATTTTATATTTTTTTTATTATTAAAAATAAATCTTTTGCTCTTTTAACATTAAAAAGAAAAAATAGACAAAATATGTTTGTTTTGTTTTCAAAAGATATAATTAACAAGATTAATTTAATATATTAGATGTTAATTTAATTTAATATATAATCTAATATAATATATATTAAAAATATCTAATAATATAATATATTAAATATATATTAAATTATTAAAAAGATTATATATTATGTAATTTAAAATTAAAATATTATTATCTAATATATTAAATTATATTTTAGATGGTATATATGTTACATATATATTGTATATATATTATAATATTATAATATGATATTAAAATTATATATTAGATATTATATATGTTACATATGTATTATATAGTATATATATATTATAATATGTTGTTAAATTAATAATATAATATATTAAAAATATATTATTTATTTGAATTTGTTATTAGATTATTTTATATATTTGAATTTAATAGAATGGAAAATATAAGAAGTAAATAAATTTTGAAGAGTTTAAATTTTAATTAGATTTTTATATTTTAAGCTAAATTAAAATTTATGCTTTTATTTGAAATTTAAATAGTAACTTCATGAAAAAATAGTGTTATAAGTAGCATATTTTTCAATTTTTTATAATTTTGAATAACATATTTTCTCTTAATTTTTGTCTCCTATGTTATCAATATAAATGATTTAACTTAGCTTATCTATTTTCATATTTTCCATTCTATTAAATTCAAATATATAAAATAATCTAATAGCAAATTTAAATAAATAATATATTTTTAATATATTATATTATTAATTTATTATAATATTATAATATTATAATATATACATTATATAATACATATGTAACATATATAATATATAATATATAATTTTAACATCATTATAATATTATAATATATATACCATCTAAAATACATTCTATTAAATTCAAATATATAAAATAATCTAATAGCAAATTTAAATAAATAATATATTTTTAATATATTATATTATTAATTTATTATAATATTATAATATATACATTATATAATACATATGTAACATATATAATATATAATATATAATTTTTTTTTGATACGCACGATAGAAGTATTATATTAAAAAGGAAAGAGCTTACAAGCGTCTGCAACGCAGGAAAACCAGCCACCAACACCAGTGGGCTAGAAGGCAACCCAACCACCAATTCAAAAACAAGAACCCCAAGCCCGAGCATGCAACAGTCCAAAAAACATAGACAGCAACGGGGATTAACAGACCGAACCACCCTCCCATAAGAACCATCTTCCAAAAAACCAAATATTACAGAAAACGAACGACAGAGATTTAGAACACTGATACACCTTATAGGAAACCATTGACCTCCGCAAAGCTAATAAAGCCCTCCAACCAGTCCAAACCCTCCGACGGCACCAATCTTAATTTGCGCTTCAGGAACTCCACCGCCACGTCTGCGAGCTTCCGATGGTGAGACAGAGCTGGCCCTTTAAGATCAAGGAGGAAGGGATACACCTTAACCGCTTCCTCCGAATGCCATAAGAGAGGCAAATCAGCCGGGCGCGGGATACCTTTGCCCAGAAGGGCCGCCTTCAAAGTATCTTCCAAGCCTCCGAGTAAATCCGCACGGAACAAACGCTCCATTAGTTCACGCGCCACCTTCTTCGGGGTTTCCAGGTCCAATAAGACTGCTAAAAAACGTGAGGAAATGTGAGCATTGTCACTGGCATATTCCTTGCGACCCAAGTGATCAATACCCAGGACCATTTTAACCGCAACCAGTAAAACAGGATCATCCTCAATTAGAATTCGTTTCAGCCTTTGGTCTGAGATCTCTCTAAAAGCTATTTGACGTTCCGTAGCGACCAAAGAAACCGGCGTGTCCACACCGAAGCATTCCAGACCATCCAAGGAGATATGAATGGTGAACTTAGATTTTTTTGACCCCTCCATGAAAGCAGCTACACCCTGCAACACAGAAAAACAAAACCAAAATGCGAAAGCCAAGCACCAAAATGAATATAAAGGACCCAAATTTAGGCCCGTGAGAATTCGCTTGGCCATCGCACATATGCCAAAGATATGGTAGGACGGAGTTCACATCCCCGCAATGAAGGAGTGCTACGGCCGTAGTCCCAGCACCATTAACAATAATCACTTCAAGTGAAGTGAGACGCCACCCGTCTGCACAGAAGTCTTGTCGAGGGTTTCCGTAAACAACGTGTCGCCAAATGACAGACTTAAATTGAGCCCAACTTGCCAACTGACAAACATTAAATTCTCTGCTCCGTATGAGCCGCCCTCATTAAGGTGGCCAACATTCCTACTGCGAACTCAAGCCCGATAATGACATGGATATGTCACCTCAGTATCCTCTCCCTCCATCGCGTAGCCATCTCACACCCTCGGGTTTAGGTATCAAAGGAGAGGCCGGGGAGGGGCCCACCCATCCGCCCACCTATATAATATAATATATAATTTTAACATCATTATAATATTATAATATATATGCCATCTAAAATACAATTTAATATATTAGAACTAAAGTTATAACAACAAATACAATCCTTAACTTAATCACTTGTTCTTCTTACACAAGAGTCCCACCTCATCAATAATTTCATTTCTAACTTTTTAAAACATAACTATTTTATACCTTTTTGGTAGGAACTTCGCTGCTCTTGTTTATTATCACTTAAGAGTTGTTTTATTTTTTATATTAATATCTATTTCATATTTTAAATATATGACAATTTCAATGGTTTTACTTATTATTTTATTAGTACCTAAAATTAGGGAAAAAAATAGTTAGTTTGAATCTCAACATACTACAAATTTATCCTTAAATATATATCCAACCCATTCTTTAATTAACTTGTTATTTAATATAATTTAATTGCTTTATTTATAATCTATGTAGAATTTTTTTTTATTTGTTTATAATTCTTAAAAAATAAAATAAAATAAAAACCATTAAATTTTAATATCTATTAATTTGGTTCAAATAATATTATGAGTTTCACAATATGATAATTTAATATAATTTTTAAATTTAAAATATAAAAAAATAAAAAATCTATTATTTTTTATTTTATTTTTGGATGAAAGATTTTATATCTAACAAAAATAATCTAAAAAAATATAAATTAATAAAAATATTTCTAATTTATTTTAAAAAATTAAAAAAAACAATTATAATATAATAAAAATAATTGCAAGTTTTTTAAAAGTTCTAATAAATATATTCTAATTACTTAAAAAATATAAGAATTAAATTCTAATCTAAAACTACAAAAATATATATTCATGGCTATAAAGAGCCAGAGATTGGAAGGTGGATTCATTCTCGACTCTTCCATTCTCATCCAAAGGCTTGGGTACTTTTCCGAACAAATGCACATGTTCAAAGGGCACCAAATACTGGGATAGTTTGTGAATTCTATAGTTTACACTTTCTATAGTGGGTTAGGATGAATTCGAACCATTCAATTTCAAATAAAAAAGCCTTAAAAAATGGCAAACAAAGAGGCCACGCATCATTCATTTTACTTTTGTTAAAATGGCAAATAAAGAGGCCACATGTCATTCATTTTTATTTTATTATGAAAAAGTCTTAAAAAATGACAAACAAAGAGGCCACGCGCCATTCATTTTACTTTTATTAAAATGACAAACAAATAGACCACACGTCATTCATTTTTATTTTTATTGTGAGTTTTTGTGCTTCTTTTATTCTTCCAATTGCCCAATGAAAATGAAGAGAAATTGTTTGTTTTTATATTCTGTCTCATCTGTTTGAAGCAAAAAAATTAATCACTAGTTAAACAATACTTCTATGAGAAGAACTAAAAACTATAGAGGTGGTTTTCCACTTCATGCCAAAACAACTATTAATATAACTTCATTCCTTTCTAATTTTGTTGAAAAAATTATGCCTCTAAACATGCCAATATTTCATGTTATTATTTTCAATAAAAAGTCATTCTATTGAAAATTTTGTCCTTTAAATTTATTAAAATATTCTATTGAAAGTTGAAATTTTAATTGATACTTGAAAATTGTTTAAGTCACTAAAAGTTCATTTTCCATTTGAATCATTTCCAAATTGAATTATTTTCTATTAAAATTACTTGAACCAAATAATCCACTTAAATCAATATATTTAACTTAAATAGCATAAAAAGTCCACGATAAAAGTCTAATAAAAATCATCACTTAAAATTTGGTGCTCAGCACTTGATCATCAACCACCACTTAAAATTCCATAACGAAATTAGGGTGCTCAACTACTGGATCGGCTCCCTTAATTGAAACTTGGATGAACATCTAGCATACAATTTGAACCAAACTCTGGTCTAGTAAAAACCATGTGCCAAATGATCAAAGCTTTCCATAGAACAGAGTTGAAGGTAGGCTATGAGATACTTCCACATAGGTAATAAGTAATATGCCCGTTGACCCCACTCTGGCGTGGAGTTTTCCGAGGTGCTTCGCCTAAAATGATCAAAAAGAAATAATCGAGGGAATTAAGATTCCGTAGCAATTCAATCCGCTGCGGTCTTGATAAAATCTTTCATTGCCATCTTCTGGTGAGGGGTTGATTTGACGTGGGCCAAATAAGCCAGCGTGGATCAAGGAAAAGAGGGAATCATGCAGTCCGCCGAGGGGACGCACGTCCAGGGTTCGAATCTCGCAAACACAGAAGCTCTAGATTTCGATTAAAGAAACGAGACCGGAGTAATAATAAGAGTTTGTATTGAGCTGAGGATTTGTTTCTGGTTTTATCTGTTGATTTTTATCTTTTGTTATTGTGACAGCATCAGCAGAAACAGAAATAAATTGCAATGGTTTCTAAGCGGGAGGGCATGGCGGGGAGTTTTAACAATAATAATAAAGCATTGCCTGTGGCGGTGCCGGTTTTGCCCGTGCCTTACGGAGCGGTGGAGGCGAGCTGGGACACGGAGGAGGACGCGCCAGGGCCCCGCTGCGCACATAGTCTCACCGCCGTTGCAGCCATTGGGAAGCCGGATGCTGCGGATTACATAGGGCCGCGGCTTATCTTGTTCGGCGGCACCACTGCCATTGATGATGGCAACTCTTCCCGCGGCGGCGGAATAAGTAAGTTCTTTTCATTGTGATCCTTCGAAATTTGAATTGAGAAAATAAAAATGATAGAACGTGTGATCGGCAACATCATTTTTGTAAATTGATGGTGGAGTAAGTTCGTTCTTTGAACTACGATTCATTGAAATTCGAGTTGAGAAAAAGAAAATGATGGTAGGTGTCGTCCGAAATGTGAATTTTCTAAATCAGTTCGGCTCCTCTGTTTTAGGCGGGGGGAGTAAGTAAGGTGTTGTAAAATTTGAATTGAGAATAAGAAAAGAACTGTAGGTTTGCTCCAAAATGGCTTCTTTCCTCTAGACGGTGCAATAAGTAGGTTCTTTGCACCGTGATTTCAAGAAATTCGATTTGAGAAGAAGAAAAATGATAATAAGTGGTCTGAAAAATTGATTCTACTTATTGCTTATGGTTCCTTTGCTCTAGGCAAGGGAATAACTTCATTCTCTGCACCGTGGTTCTATGAAATTTGAATTGAGAAGAATAAAATTGATAGTAAGAATTGTCCGAAACATCAATTTTGCAAATCACCATGGCTCCCCCGCTCTAAGCGTGCGAATAAATTTGTTGCCTGCACTAGCATTCTATGAACTTTGAATTGAGAAGAAGAAAAAGTAACGATAAGTGTGGTTAACATCAGTTTTGTAAATTAATACGTCCTCTCTGCTCTTGACAGGGGAATAAGAGAGTTGAAGTTTTCCTTCCTCATGCAAAGATATTTGATTTTTTGTATGTATACATGTACATGTACAGATTAATTAGTTGGGGGATTCTATTGGGACCCTGCCCTCAAATTGAAATTTAGATAATACATAAAGTTGGATTAGAACTGTCACAGCAAGCATTGCTTTCTACCAGATCTAAGAATAGAAGAAGTAATTTTCTTTGATTTACCAAGTTTCCGATTGGAAACCAAAGTCCGATCTCCCCCTACTGGAAATTTGAAATCCTGCACCTCCATTGACAAGGGATTCTCATCCCCACAAGGTATACTTTATTTATTCAAAGGAATGCAAAGCTCTGCGGGAGCTGTTGGAGGCTTACTTGCATTCTCCACTGTGATCTCAAAAGTCAAAGCAGGAAATAAAGGAGCCCGTTTAGGGGGATTCTAAACCGGCAGAAGATACCTGAGTAGGTATTGAATACTTACGGGATTCTTTCAAAGCACCTAGGATGGTAAAGTGGTGGGAAAGAGCTTCTCTCCACTATGAAGCTTGGCTGGATTTTCAATTCTGGCTAGAGCATCCGTGGCAACATGGCGCGTTTCAAAGTGTCTGCAGCAACATAGGAGTAGGAGAGAGAGAGAGAGAGAGAGAGAGAGAGAGAGAGAGTTCTCCATGGATGACCAAAAGTAGGTCAATGGGACTCCAGAGTACAGAAGTTTACAAAACAGCAGGGAACCACCAACACAAGTGGTCAAGAAACTAGTACAAATAACCAAGAAGAGGGGAACAGGAACTCCAAAGAGCAAAAGTTGAGGAATACTAGAGCGATAGGAAAGTCTCATCAATTATCATTGTTTGGGCCAGAAATGGTGAAGTCACTAGCATCATTGTTGATCATTATGAAGGGACTGATACAAGATCTGATAATGCTAATTGGGGAGTTCAGAAGCTTAGGAGAGTTGAACAAGCTACACCCCCTAGGGTAACACTTGTAATAGTGAAAAAGCTTGTAATATGCATATGCCCCTGTGGCTTAGGGGGTGGTTGGGGAGCAGTAGATCTATGTTGTCAAGAAGGAGCTGAACCTCACTGTTGGGAAGAAGTAGGACCATGATGCTGAGGAGGAACATTTTGGAGCAAAAGTTGTGGGAGATGTCATCTCACAGGGCTATATGTGTCCATGTGAGAAGTGGCAGTATCCAAAGACTGTTTACAGCTGTTGGAAGGAGGAGGTGATCAACCTGGGGGCACTCGAATCTCTAAGAAAGCCCATGTAAGGATCTATGCCGAAGGGTGACGGCCTCCTAAAGATAAAGGGTTAAGCACTGCTGGTCTAGATATCTAAAGAAAATAGAGAGAGAGATCTTTCTTCCACAAACAACTTAAGCATATGAAGTACACAAAAGACAAGAAGACATAAAACAGACCATTACATTCTGTTTTCTGACTTAACATATTAACACAAGTTTTAGAAAAATACCAGAACGGTTAGGGGAAAAAGCTAGAAATTAAATGAGATCAGTCAGGGGAGAAAACTATACTGTGCACTGTGGATGAAGGGTTTTGTTGATGGCTAGATGTCTATGTTTTGGTAAATTAATGTATGTTTCAACTGAGATTATATTAATTTTGTGGAAGAATTGTGTAAATTTTGCAACAGTTTGTGTAGATTTTGTAAATCCTCCTTGGTGAATTGTTAATGAGATATTTGCCTTTTCTGAAAGCACATTTATTTATTCCCTGAAAATATGACAAAAATGTAAATATCAAAATTTTTGGTCTTCTGTGTAAGTTTTGTTGAATGTTTGTGGAATCTGTTTGCTGAAATGTTTGCTTGAGCTTAGCAATGACAATGAAAGCTTTTGCTAATATTCAAAAGTGTACATTTTGTTAAATTATTGTAAACATCAATTGAGTAAATGTACATTTTTATGGTAAATTTCAAATTTGTGTAGATCTTTGTTGAGTTCATTCAAATATATGGAATTTCGCCCTGCAATTTGAAAATTGTAATGAAATATTTCCCTTTCCTTTAAGTTGTATGTTTTATCCCAATTTTGGTAGGTACTGAAAACTGTTTTATGTTTAATGTAAATTGTGTTTTGAGACTTTCCAAAGCACTTGTCTTAAGCTTCTATGCTTTATTCCAAATTTGGTGGTGCTGAAAACTACCTTTCCTTAAGTTGTAATTGTGTTTTGGAAATTTGATGATGAAGTTTATATTATTCTAGAACATAATACATAACATTTTCCATCGTTTGTGTAAATTTCGTGGTCTGTCATGGAAGGCAGTCACTTACTGTTGTAGGAAAGGCTTTAACTTCTGTTCAAATGTGGAAGTTTTGGTAAACTGTTGCATGTTGTAACCCAGTTTATGTAGGTTTAGTGTTAATTTTAAGGAAATTTGTTGAGTTAGCATAAATGTAGAAAACCTGGCCTGGATGATATAGCGAAACGTTTCCTTTGCCCTAAGCAGTAAGCACCATGTGGGAGTGTACTTCTTTAAGCTTTATATATTTTACCGTAGTTGTGGTAATTGGAGCCTCAAACTGTTTTGCCTTAAATATTAATTGCATTTTGGAATGTGTTACTAATTTTTTTGTATTGCATGGTGCAGGGTTGGCCGGTGTTACAAATGCAGTGCATGCTTATGACTTGCTTTCTAGGAAATGGAAAAGGTATGCTGGTATTCTATCCAGAGTTCTACAAAGATTTTTTTTGTTAAGAGTTGGCTGACGTTGGTAGCTCAACAATGGTTAATTATTTAACATTTGACATTGAGTACCGAGTTCTGTTAATCATAACATTTGAAGACTTCTAAAACATACACTCATTAAAAATTCTCTTACACTCTTTTTCTTAACTAGAAGAAGCTTATTTGTATTGTACTGCAAACAACCATATGTGAATCAAATCCTTGCACTCAAACAGTCCAACTTAGCTCAAGTTTTCTTATTGCAAAAATATCCTGCCTCCTAATCTCCAAAATTTTGGAAGCTACATAAAAAGAAATTGGTGTGACAAATATCAGAAGATATGATTCTGTCAAAGTTAACCTACACAGCAATGGGAGCCTTACCAAGTATCTGCCATCGAACTCTGCTTTCTGTAAAAATGCTGTAAGTTAAATTGACTGAAGTAAGAGATCAACTAACTAGCTTCTGCAACCTGACTCTTAAAGGAAGCATGCTCAATATGCCAATTCCCAGGATTGTTCTATCCTTAAATTTAAATACTCTTGAATGAGATGCTTCTTATACAACTTATTTAGTGAGTCTGACCTCTAAGCTATGAACAGAGCTTGTGGCAAACAATTGTATATTTGAATTCCGACCCATCTGCTAAGTAATAGAAAAAGCCACCAGCTCCAATTGCCTCTAGATATGTGTATCTCCTTTGTTATGCAATCTATTTTCCTGAAAGTGCAGATCACGAGCCTTGCTGTTTTCCTTTTGTACTCAATACTGTTTTAGATTGTTCAGTTTTTCTGTACCATGGATGTTGGGATGGCTAAGACATCAACCATTTTAGTTCTATCAACTGCTCTTTATCATGGAGTTCTTGAACTTTCTCTTTGAGATTCTTGTACATGTGGAGGATTTGTGTTTACAATTACACGTTTCTTAATCTTAACTGCTGCCAGATGACTTTCCTTGTCTGGTGGATCATTTCATGACTTTCTTTTGCATGGTAATGTTGCAAGTTTCTAATGTTTGTAGTTGTTGAAACTCAGCAACGATATGTACAACTCTTCACATTTGAGTTTTCTCACCATATATCTGAAGTGTCCTTGATGTTCTTTACTTGGACCTGAAAACACTAATCCATAATTTCGAATTATAATGTAAATTTTTTGTGTATAGCACAAATCTTTTATTCTCCTTGCTTGCCTTATCTATCTGGGCATCCTGAATTACTAAGGGACTGAATTACTAAGGGACCTTCATTCTGTTTCTCCATTTTCTTTTCTTCCTTCCGAAGTTTCTTAGGAGCAGATTTCTTTTCTTCACCACATTCCTCATGTCCAATTTTCCTCAACCATATATCCACGTGGTCATGTCATCAGTTTCTTTCAAAGTGAAATTATCAGAACAAATTTCACTGGTATTTTAAAGTTTTGATGAAATTCCTTGGAAGAGTAATTTTATAGGGGTCAAAATAAACCCTTTGAGATGGACATAAGATACCTGAAGAACAATGGGTCTGTAAGCTGGTCAATTTAAATGAAGTAGAAGATGAAACAAGTTTCATTTAGAGCTTCCTGCTATACAGTAATATTAAGCAAAATAACACAGATGTTTGTAATCAAGCAAAGCTATACAGTAATATTAAGCAAAATAACACAGATGTTTGCAATCAAGCAAAACATGGTGGATTTATTCTAAAACTACTCAATCTTGTAAACAAGTAAACTTGCTTTGAGATAACAATAAAAATGCTATCTCATCTTTTGAATCACGGGTAGTTTAAAAAATGTTCCTTTTGCCTATTGAACATGATCTTGTAAAGCTGTTAGAGACGGCTTTTGCATTCTCTCATTTAAACTGTAGGCATGCATGGGCAAACAAAACCAAGCTATTCTTTTTGGTTAGTTTTAGACATCAAGGTAATTTATATATTTCTTTGTTAGAAGCGATGAAGCTTTGTGTAAGTTTAATCTTATACTTGTCTCATGCTGCTTATGTTTGGCCTTAGATTTTATTTCTTGTTGGGGTGATCTTAGTTTTTGCCATTTTATCATTTGTTTGACTTTTAATTTGTAGGCAGAACAACTAGTAGTTTTTTGATAGTATTGGTCGTTTCTGTGTGTGGAGTTGTTAGATTCATGTATTCATGGTTTTGATACAGATAGTACTGCATCATAACAATATGAACTGGAACTCACAGGTACCATCCGGGAGGGGAGCCTCCATCTCCAAGGGGTGCACATACAGCAACTGCAGTGGGAACCATGGTTGTAATTCAGGTAGTCTTTTTCAAATGAAGAAAAGTTCATTACAATTTATAGATCTTTAAATAAATTACAACTCTTTTTTCATATATATATATATTTCTTGTTATTGTTGTTAAGGCTGACCGGGTAAATCTCAACTTCTAGGGTGGTATTGGTCCTGCCGGACATTCTACTGATGACTTATATGTGCTCGACTTAACCCATTCAAAGTTCAAATGGCACAGGTATGTAGTGCTGAAAATAACTAATTCCAGTATATTAAAATTCTCCAACTATGACTTGTTTTTGAATAATGTATTTCTGTGACGTTTTTGATATTTAGGGTGGTTGTACAAGGACCTGGACCAGGACCACGTTATGGCCATGTGATGGACTTGGTTGCTCAGAGATATATTGTAACTGTTAGTGGAAATGATGGTAGGCCACATATTACTTTAAGACCATTCCAGTGATCTTCTTGAAGGATTTTGTAGTTTGACAATCCCATGTGGAACAAACCTTGTTGGTTGTTGCTTTGTGATTTGCAGTCAAATTGATGTTAAATTTTTGTGTCATAAAATCAAATGCAGGTAAACGTGCATTATCTGATGCATGGGCACTGGACACATCACAAAAGCCATATCAATGGCAGAGGCTTGAGCCAGAAGGAGATAGGCCATGTGCTCGGATGTAAGAGAGCTACCATGTTTGAATTCGTAACTTCTTGTTATAGACTATAGTATAACAATTAGTTGAATCAGGGCTCTAATTATTTATTAGCTACCTTGTGTCTCAAATTATAAAAGTAAGTGTTGACTGTTGCAGTTGAAACTCAAAAGACATTCAAGTTGACAAAGCTGAGAATTAGCAATTTTTTCTACTTTCGTCATAGTGGCCTTGAGTTTTAAATCTGTGATTTTATAGGTATGCAACAGCTAGTGCACGTGCAGATGGCATGCTTCTGCTTTGTGGAGGGAGAGACAGTGCTGGCATGGTGAGATATTTTAAAAAATGAAAACTATTTTGTTGGAAATAATATGGATGGAAGTCTTTGTTTTGTTAAGAATTGAATCTATTATATGCTATAGCCTTGGAAGTTAAACTTGATTTTTATTGAAGTCATTTAGTTTAGTTCATTGAGGGAGTAGCCTTTCTAGGCTAATGTAGAAAATTAGTTCTCTGTGGAAGCTGCTAAAAGAGAAATGAAATAAATACCTCACCAATAACCTCAATTGTATTTTTGTGTAGTCATTCGGATGTAATTTCTTGAGTTTGGTACATATCAATGAAGTTTCCTATTAGGCATATTCCAAAAAGATGTTCTATTATTGATGGTTGATGATTGTAATAAAGGAAGTAGAGATGTAGAATACGCTTCCTACACTAAGCTATGTGAGGAGGTATGTGCAAAAATCAAATTGATCATATAGTTACAAGGAAATAAACACAAAATCAGTATACTATAACATAGTGATTTACATTGAACCCTTTTGGAAAAAAACTCCACTCCAAAGCAACTCAATGTATTATTCAATAATCAACAGTTACAACACACTTGCAGAGTCCAAGCCTTTACAATAGTATTACAAACAAGAGATTTGAAGCATTTTTGGCAACATAACAACACCTACAAAACTCACAACAAAACCTCCATCACAAACACCCAATAAATAGGAGAAACAATACATAAAAGAATCAAATGGTAATTAGAAAACCATGAGCTAAAACCATCCAAAATGTGGCACCCAAATCATTAGACAACTGGTCGGTAGTCATGTTGGGATCACACCATTGCTTTCGTGTTGGAGTCGAGCCCATACCGCCTTAAGTTCAATCATCTAGAGGAACTGCAGATGGAGATAGGGCAATAACTAGAATTCCCTATCTATAATTCTCGCTATAATTCTCGCTATAATTAAGCCCCTATAGTCCCGGGTGTGGAGGGATTATAGGGACTAGCTGGGCCCTATAATTCCCTCCAGGTGTGGAGGGACTAGCCAGGAATTATTGGGCCCATTGTAATATTGGACTTGCCTAACTACCTAACTACCATGGCCTCTTCGCTTTCCCATCGTGCATTTCATTGGGTGTGGTGGTGGAACCCGCGGTAACAACCCCAATCCAACCCGTAGGATATATCTACTTGATCTATAGCATCATGTGACATCCCATTCTATAGGTCTGTAGATCGTTGTCTCTTCCTTAGTCGGCATAAATTGTAGTGTAGGATGGCTGCGGGAGCTGGTGAAGGGGCACACCTGAGGCTCTCGTTGCATGTGGTTTTGCGACGGATCGAGCCGAAACGTGGTCTGTTCATCATTATCTGCCAGCGATGTTGATCGGCCCTCTGTAAGCAGTCCCAGAGCCCGATTCCCAACCAGAGCCTCTCATTAATTGTTTTTTCTCCGAGTGGTCACACCTACTATCTGCGCCCATTATAGAGTAGGGCGTCCATTCGTGAGAATAGAAGTATCTGTGCCCATTATAGAGTAGGGCGTCCATTCGTGAGAATAACCCTATATCATTTTGTTCATGACATGATTGAGAATGGTTAGTGATGCTGAGATTTATTATGTCTCACAATCTTGTGTTCTTTATAGAATATGTCAAAATCTACAAAACAAAACTCATTGCCATTGTCAATTTTCAAAACCTTAATCTTCATACTAGTTTGATTTTCCATAAGAGCCTTAAACTCCTTAAATCTGAAGAGACATACCTATATCTTAGAAAAATCATTTATAAATGATGCATAGTACAAAGATTAGAAATATAAGGTACATTAATAGGACCAAACATATTTAAATGAATTAAGCCCAACACCTTAGAAGATTTATGAGAATTAGAATAAAACTGAATGTGGCTTTGTTTTTCACGTATACAATGCTCACAAAAATCAAATTCAAGAGTACAATCATTCATCACCTTAACAAGATTTTATTATTTTAGGGTCCTTAGATCCTTAACACCTATATAGCCCATTCTTTGCTGTCATAGCATTGTTTTTTCTGCAAGTAGCTTGCTCTTTGAAGCAAGAACTTGCTTAGGTACTTAGAAAGCATCACTATTGGAAGTAAAAACAACTCTTCTTTATTGTTGGTTTTTTGATGGTGAGGGTGTAGAATTTGTAGATCTATTCACTATAGGAATAGAATAACTCTTGCATTGAACATTGTATGCATCTAGGTAAAATAAAGTGTTCACACAAACACCCTTAGCGAGTACTATAACTCCTCTCACCATTTTTACACCCTCTACTAGAGAAAACAATTTGCACACTCACATCATTGAGTTTGCTCACTAATAATAGGTTTTGTGCCAAACTAGGGATGTGTAACACACCATATATTCCCTTTACTTGTCCATTTGGGAATCATATATGGAGTCTATCACAACCAACTATGTTCAAGTGAGAATTGTCACTGAGGTACACCTTTCCACCATCATATTTTTTATACTTTGAAAAACCACCCTCGATGGGAGGTCATATGGAAGGAAGCTCTAGATTTTGTCATCTATGCACCTATTGATGCATGAGTTACCAAGGTCGCAACAAAGGCATTTGCATCATCTTGAGAAGATTTTTTAGAGTTGTTATTTGAATAGTCTTTTCTCTCTTCTCTTTTTTGTAGTCTCTATGGCAGTGCTCAGGCTTGCCACAATTCCAACACTTAGCCTTGGATTTCTAGGAGATTTGGATCTAAACTTTTCTTTCATCTTGTCCTTGCCTTCCTCCCTCGGTCTTTTAGGAACAACTAGTGCCTCCTTAGTAGATTTAGAATCTTCCATTGCATTGCCTCTAAGAATAACACGCTCACTACCTCATTCATTTTGAGTTTTGAGGTAGTGCTTCCAATTGCCATCAACAAGTGATCTCATGAGTTTGGCAAAGAATATAGAAGTGTCATGGAAGAATCCTCCATTTTCTCTCCACAAAGTGCAATTGGGTCACAATCACATTGCACATCAAATGCTTGGCCACAAAATAACCATCATCTATTCTTAAGAAAATTTTGTTAACTAGGGTTCTGGCTTGGCTCACAACTTCTTCCAAAGAGCTTGTGTTGTGGCTTCTTCATGTACATTCAACAAAATGAAATCCACCAAGCAAAGCCTTATGAGGCCTTTTGCCTTTCTGTCACGTAGATTCTAGTTAGCTTGTGAACATTGCAATGTGTTTTGATCTAGATATGGCAACCCATAGATCTTTGTCTATGAGCATATCCTTCATCTCGAGCTTCCACAACTCAAAGTGCCTATAAATCTCTCCATCTCTATTCTCGATGTGCTTGGCATTTTTTTGCAACAAAATTTCATTTTGTGCATGCTCCCACTCAATCCAAGACTAGTACAAAAAACCTTGTTCGTAACACCTAGGACCTTAGGTGATCAAGCTATGATAGCAAATAAAAGGAGGCACAAGTGCGAAATATGCTTCCTACTCTAAGCTATGAGAGGAGGTATGTGCAAAAATTAAATTGATCATATGGTTATAGGGAAATAAACACAAAAACAATATGTTATAGCACATTGATTTATGTATGAAAAACTCGTTCAAGAGGAAACCCCACACTTTAAAGCAACTCAACTTATTATTTAGTAATGAATGGTTGCAATACACTTGAAGAGTCTAAGCCTTTACAATGGTATCACCAACAAGAGACCTAGAGCAATTTTGACAACAATACCTACAAAGTTCACTATGAAACCTCCATCTCAAGCACCTTATAAATAGGAGAAGCAATACACGAAACCATCAAATGGTAATTAGGAAACCATGAGCTAAGACCATAAAAAATGTGGCACTCAAATGCTAGTCAAAATCCAATGCCCAAATCCCAAGATTAGTTCACAAGCTAAAAATAGTATGTTTCTTATACTTTTCATAACCTTGTCATAATCCACTCACTAACTTAGACACTCTATTTTGGCTCCATTATCTCCATTCAAAGATGCTTTATGATGTGTCATAAGTTGGTTGACAAGTGTAAGTCCCTCTTACAACTCTCTTATGTGTCATAGATGCTCTTACATTTTCAATATGGGAGGCCCAACTTCAAGAGGCCATAACTTTTAATCCAAGAAGTTGATTGAGGCCCTCTTTTTTTCAAATTGAAGATCTTGAAAGAAATCCATGTCCTTGTAACTTGCTTGCGCTAATTAAGGTCCGTCTCGACCTTTTTTTGGGGCCAAAATCAACCACTAGAGCCTTGTAAATTGCATTTTTGTGTTCAATAGCTCGAAAATTATTATTTTGTTAGTTCTTAATGCTAGGATGCAAGGTTTAGAGCAAATCATGTAAAAGGATCATACAATTTATTAATAATGAGTTGTAATTATCTTAATAGCTATTGAAGAATGCTCTTTCCTCAAAGCATAGGAAGAGAGGGACAAAAATCCTCATAAGGTTGTAAGGGTAATTTTCTTACACTTGAGAAGATACTCACCATTTGTATTGGAACATAAAGACATGCTACATATCTCGAAAATCCCTTAAGGTTCCAATATTATCCTTTCATCTTCCTCTACTATAGGTAGTTTACTTTTGAATTGGTGAGCATGTGACCAAATCTTTCTTCAAAGAAGATGACACAAAAGATATCATCAATGTGTCCTTTGTTTAGCTTGTTTGGTTGGAGGTGCATGCATACTAGTTGCCTTTTTGGAATTTTCTTTTAAAATGATGTTGGTCTACCTGTTACATTTTATGATTATACACATTCCATGTTCTTTTTTAGGAACTAGTTTCAAAGAATTTTTGAAGCTTATGTTAATAAGTAGGAGATATTTTCCATAGCGTGTCAAATTGTGATATTGCTATTAGGATCCAACTGTGTAGTTTTACGAGTCAAACTCATTAACCCATGTTTCAAGAGTAGTGGTTCACAAGAACGCATCTCTTATGATAATGAATGGTCAAACATGGGTCAATGAGTTTGACTCATAAAACTACACGGTTGAATCCTGAAAGCAATATCACAATTTGACACGCTGTGGAAAATATCTCCTACTTATCAATTGATGAGCTAAAGGGGCTCTATAATAAATGATTCATAAGGGACAACAGTTGCTAAAGGTTTTGCAAATGGGGTTGCAAGCTAAGTGGGCTTAATCTTGGGAAAACTCTATGGTTAAGTGTGCTTGAGTTGGAGTTGTACTGGGATGGGTGACCTCCCGAGAAGGCCTAGTGCTTCACCTCTATGAGCATCACCTAGATGCAATGAGTGCTAAGTGGACCATTCATTATCATCAAAGATGGGTTCTTGTGAACCACTACTCATGAAACATGGGTCAATGAATTTGACTCGTAAAACTACACGGTTGAATCTTGATAGCAATATCACAATTTGACACGCTATGGAAAATATCTCCTACTTATCAATTGATGAGCTAAAGGGGCTCTATAATGAATGGTTCATAAGGCACAACACTTGTTGAAGGTTTTGCAAATGGGGTTGCAAGCTAAGTGGGCTTAATCTTGGGGAAAACTCTATGGTTAAGCGTGCTTGAATTGGAGTAGTACTGGGATGGGTGACCTCTAGGGAAGGCCTAGTGCTTCACCTCTGTGAGCATCACGATGCAATGAGTGCTAAGTGGACTATTCATTATCATGATAGATGGGTTCTTGTGAACCATTACTCATGAAACATGGGTCAATGAGTTTGACTCTAAAACT
>VDFB02385897.1:0-68736 GCA_007258455.2 Sequoia sempervirens | reverse complement strand
AAATTAATAAAATTAAAAAAAATCTAATCTAAATTAATAATTCTAATTTAAATTAATAAAGTTAAAAAATCTAAAGTAAAAAAATCTAATTTAAATTAACAAAGTTAAAGAATCTACTTTAAATTAACAAAGTTTAAAAAAATCTAATTTGAATTTTAAAAACTAAAAAAAATCTAATTTAAAAATCTACCTCTATGATGAAAAATCTTCAAATTTGATTTCTGAAAAATCTGTTTATAATGAGTAGACAAAAACAGAAACCCAGAAATTTTTTGAAGCAAAAAATAAAACCCAGAAATCGTTTTTTGATCCAGCAAGTAGAAGATGAAAAAATAATTTTTTAAAACCTTTAGCCAGGTGAAAAAATGACGCGCGACGGTTTTTGTGCAGCTATTTTCTTCAGATCCGTGAAAGAAATCAAAAAACTGAAAGATACCCAGATCGGATTTCGACCCTGGCTACAAAACCCAGAAATTGTTTTTCCTAAAACTGAGTGGAAGCTAGATTTATGAAGCAAAACTAAAAATGGCTCAATAAAAAAATGACTTTCATCAAACCTCAACATGAATACTTAGCAAAACTCAGCATGAAAACTGTTTGACAAAATAGCTCAATGAAAACCCTTCTGCGAATGCAAGTATCACCTGAAAAGCGGTCAATGGAAGAATCATAAATGAAAATATATAACTGAAAATATATAATACGGTGGGCGCCAAAATGTATAACTGAAAATATGTTATACTTCTGTGAATCCTTGCATGCAAGGATACTCAATAATGAGTCCTTGCAAATCAATTCACAGCTCTCTATCCGAGAAGAGCAGGGATTGATATTGTGGCCCTCAGATTGACCCAGTTACCCCTGCAAATACAGTCTCAGAACGAGAGATTCAAAGAGGAGAAGCAAGAATGCTAATCTCCATGAATCCTATTCTTGCAATGCAACAATGAAAACTAATCTAAATGACTGTTAAATGCAATAAACAAAACTAATTTATTGAAATGAAAATTGATCTACATGCAATGCCATAAATGAATTACTTTGCAAATTAATCTACTATGAAGATTAAGCTAAAATGTAATATTAAACTATATGCTCTAAAACTAAGATGCTTATAAAATCAAACTAATGTGTAATCTCAAAGAAAATTTGTAGCATAAGTCTGATGTAAAAATTGATTCTTTTTTTGAAATGAGAATGAGAGGGCTCATTTTATAGGAAAAAGTGGAATTGAAGGCAAATTCAGAAGCAATGTGGGATAAATAGAAAAATAGAAACAAATCTTGATTGGAATTCTTTTTTTAGTTTATTTCCCTTTTAATTGATTTGTTTCCCTTTTTTTCATCACAGGATATTCTTGAGAGGATATTTCATTTATTTATTTTATTTAAGATGATAATATCTCTTTTAAAATAAAATAAGATTATGTAATTTAGAAATGAATATTAATAAAATAAAATAAAATTATTTAATTAAAAATATATTTAATTAAATAGCATCATTTTATTTAAGTAATATTAACTTCAATTAAATAACATTATTTTATTTATTAAAAGGGTTTTATTTCTTTTGATTAAATAAAATTAATGAAGCATTCAAACCTTAGGGAAAATTGAAACATTTGAAATATGAATTGATTAAGAAATTTGATTTGAAAATGCACAATCATTGATTCAGAAAGTTGATGTTGACAAATTAAATAAATGGGGCCCAAAGTCTAGGTGACCATTTTAGGTTGCATACACCACTCATGTTCAATCATATCTAGTATATAATTTACCTATGATAAACACCAATCTCCTATTATGGAGTACTTAAAAGCACATCATAAAAATAGTATTAAAGATTCTCTTCCCTCTTTAAAGACATTCTAAATTCTCTAAATGAAAGTACTTGGAAAATACAATTCAAGAATACATGGAGAAGAAATCATTCATAATTTAAAATAACAAAGAAGAATATCTCCATGCCTGTTATTGCTTGTCTAATAAATTGACAACAATGCAACCTCTTCCAAACAACAAAAAGCTTGATAATAGCTTCTCAAGAACGTCACAATGAACCTATACTCTCAAGTTGATAGATTACTTCACTCAAACAACAACTCTTTCTCTCAATATGATAGAATTCTCTCTCTCTCTCCCTCTCTCTCTCTCTCTTTCTCACAAGTAAAGTTGGGAATAAGAAGGAAATAATGCAGCTTAAGGCTTGCAAGAAGAATGTGTCCTCTCAAATGAAATGGCTCTACTATTTATACAGTAGTATGGGGCTACACATCCTACAGTTTAGGCATGGATATGGACAACAAACACCATGCACAACTACACCTATATCACAACAAAAAGGTCACAGCTAAGTGATCTCATACTCAACAAAACATCAACATATCAATTTGCAAAATTGTTAGCAATCAGAGACTTATTCAAATCTGCACATGGATATTTTTAATTATCTCCAACAATAAACATCTATAGAAAATAGGTTTTGAAAGTTGGCGCCAAAGCTTCCACACTCCTCTCAATGTTAGTGTGGTTTCCTTGTAAGTAGAAACAGTCAATTACCAATTTGCAACACCATGAATTCATCGACTTCAATCTGGGGATGAATTGATTTGGATATTTACTCTCTTTTGACAGTCATTGTTTATTTCTCATGTTTCAACAGATGTTGTTTAAGTATCAAAACATGGCAGTTTAAATTTACCAAATCAAAGATAATCTTCACCATAGGCGTCGACTAAGTCCATGTCTTAAATCAACATAAGGCAACAAGATTTAAATGAAATATATGTGTTCCATTAAGCGTGATAGTGAGAGTAAAACTTAGCTTCTAAAAACACAGTCATAAGCAACTTCAAATCGGCCTTTAATAATTGTCCTCTATCATGATAAATGATAGTTAATCTCAAGCAATATAAACTATGTTAAATATATATTAATATAACATATGCATATATAGCTTTAATACAAAAAACAAATTAACATAACATTTTGACATCTCTCATGGCGAGCATGAAAGGGCAGGAGTCTGGTGTTTCAAATTTTTCTAAAGGTTCGGGTGATGGACGGGATGAATCAGATGACGATGATGAGCAATGGCATTGGAAAATTCCTTCATTTCTCCCGCGTTTGATGCCTGACGTTCCTAGCATGGTTGTTCGATGTTTTTCTTCCTCTCACATTGTTGTCTAGTTCTTGTTTTTTTGGGAGGCAATTTTGTGTGTTTCGTGGATGGGTTTCTTGGGGTGTTGGAAGCTTCCTTTGTCTCTTCTATTTGTGTTGGCCAAAGTATCATTATCCTTGGTGTTGAGCATGGTGATGGCCATTGGCCCTTTCCTTTTGCATTTGATGATACTGTTTTGGATTTCTCCTTGTAGAAGTTTCTCCTAGAGTGGCTCTTGAGTCCAATTCTAGTTGTTTCTTTGCAACATTGCTCTCCCTCTCTACCTCCTAGTTTCTCTATGGCTAGGTGTTCTCATTTGGCTCCTTGCAGAAGTTTCTCTTGGAGTGGCTCTTGAGTTTAGTTCTAGTTGTTGCTTTGCAACACTTCTCCCCCTCTTTGCCTCATAGCCGCTCTGTGGCTAGGTGTTCTCATTTGGCTCTTGGGTTCAGTTCCTAGCCCTTTGGTTTGTGTCTGTGTTGGCTTGAGGTCTTGGACTTGGTTTGGGTCATTGGTTCTTGGCTTAAAGATGCTTTGGTGTGTTTGATTCTTTCAGTGAACATGCGAGTTGTTTTATCCTAGCTCTTGGAGTCCTTTTTCCGTATTGAGGTTGGTCCTTGGCGTTTGAGACTATGGTTTCTCTATGTGGGCTCAGTTTTAGTATTGGTTTTTGCTTTTATCCATTTATTGATAGTGCTTGGGTGGTGGTTCCTTGATTTTGGTCCTTTCTTTGGTTGGTCCTCTTTCTCTTTTGGTCTAAGGATTTTGGGTTTCTCTTGTAAGTTCCTCGAGTGGTTGTGGTGCCCCTATTTTTCATTATGGCTCATTTTGTGCTTCAGGTTGGCTCCCTTGATCATGGTCATTGTTTTTTTCTTGGTGTTTGTAGGTTGTTGGTGGTGGGGGCTTTGCCCTAGTCTTGAAATTGTAGCTTTACTCTTTGGTGCTTACTATTGTGGTGTGTTTGTAGGCTCTTGCTCCTACTTCTTTTATGATTGTTTGTCCTTGGAGGTTGTGGCTAATGCAAGAGATCTTTCTCAAGCTCTTTTGGTTTTATCCTTTGTGATATCCCTTGCTATGTGGTTGGGGTTGATTGTGGTTGTTCCTCCTTATGCGGGTGTCAAAGCTCTTTACCTTTTTTTGGTGTTTGCTTATCTTGAGCTCTTTGCCTTATTTGTTGAAGTTTCAAACTTCAGGCTTGGAGAGACTGTCATCCTTTTTTATCTTTTGGCCTTGGTAGTTAGGAGTTTGAACAATGTTGTGCTACTCCAAATGTTCATCCTAAAGTTTTGTGGTAGTTTTCTTTCTCGTGATTTGGTTGAGGTGCTTCCAATAACTTCCTTTTTGTACCAGTTGCTCAAGCTGCCAATGGATGAGGTGTCTACTCTTTCTACTGGTGTTTTGGCTCCCTGTTGGGTTCTACAGTTGAGGTCTTCTATGGAGGGGGATACTTCTCCTTCTGAGGTGGAGCCCTCTCCTTTAGAGGTGGAGTTGGATGTCGCGGTCATGTTGGGAGGTTTCCTTTTCCTCTATATGTTCCTTTTGAGGTGGAGCCTTTTTGTGCAAGGGAAGAGGGTCATTGGTGATTTTGGTTTTCACTTCATCCTCTCTTATAGAGGGGAGATCTCTCCTTCTGAGGTAGAGATTGAGTTGGTGCTTCTAGCTGGATGGTGCTTTGGGTTGGCTATTGCTCCTCAATGTTCTATTGGGCTCCCTCACTCCCCTATTTTGGTTGGAAGTCTTGATGTTCCAAACTTGCTTTCATGCAAGGGTTGGTGTTTTAAATTTTTTATTGTTTAGGAGACTCTATTGAATGGTTATGTTGTTTTCTATGGAGGTGGGGAGGCAAGTTGGTCGATGGGGGCTCTATGCTCTGTCAGTGCAAAAGTTGAGTATGGTTCAAGATTATTTTCTTTGAGTATCAAGCTTGATGTTGGTTGGTTCTATTATGGAATATTGATGGGCTTTGATATTTTCTGGAGGTTTGGGGCTCTTTGTTCCTCCATTACTAACATCTTTTTTGGCTCTCAGAGTGACAGGTTTACCACTGAATGGTTGTTTAAAGGAGTGCTAATTGGCTCAAATTATTTTGTGTACGATATTGTTGTTTGTGGGTGGCCTATAGGCTTGTTCTTCCATCCTTGAGGCCTATCTTGTTAATGGATTAGATGTTTGGGTGTTGTTTCTACAGCCCAAGGGGTGGGCAACTTGTTATTGGTTATGCAAGTGTTTGGACTTGGAAGAGGTGGGCTCTTTGTACCTCCAGTACTACCACTGATGATGGCTCTCAGAGTGATAGGTTTTCCACAGTGCTTGGATTTGAATTTGGTTCTCTAAGAGTTAAGATTATTGTGAGATTGTTATCTCATGATCTGTCTGTTTCAAAATGTTTTGAAATTTGCAATAATTGGTTGGAATTTTGGGTTGTTTTGTCCACCCTTGAGGAGGTTATGGTGACTGGGTGTTGTGTTGTTGCATTGTGGGTAGTTGTTTGGCCTGTTCTGTTAGCTATGAGGTGGAATCATGTGGTGGAAGAAAATGAAGGTAACCAATGGACTCATGCATCATGCCATGCTAGGTGCGGCCTCATGAATTATCTTTCTGCTTTGGTTATATGGCTGCTTTGAATCTGTTGATGCTTAGTTTTATTATCCTAGACTGTTATTTCATGATAACTATCTTATGGTTTCATACTTGCTGGTCTTTAGTTAACCTCATTAGTGGTTTGTGCACTATTTTGGGGATTTTGTTTTTTATTATGTTGATGATGATTTTGTGGTTGAATTTTGGTTACTTGGCCTGCATGCCATTATGATGTTGTTTTCTGGTAGGGGTTGGTGTTGTTCTTCCTCGCCTGTTTCTTTGTTTACTGTTCTGTCTTTGTAACCACATGATTAGGGCCCTTCCCTGCTTATCTAATAAAAAAAATATACATACATATATATATATTTATATTTATATATCATCATATATATATATATATGTTAATATATATTTACATACATATATATATATATATATCATAAACCATTAATGAAAGTATACATTCAATATATATAACTAAGTACAATTAAGATGGTATTTACACATAATAAACACAATATATCGAATGTATGCATACTTACATACATACATACATATGGGTGTGTCCATTCACCAATGTACGTACACGTATATGTATGTATATCTATATCGATGCATTTGTATGGGTGTGTCCATTCACCAACGTACGTGTGTATCAATACATATATACATATGGATAGGTGTATATACTACACAAACACACACATATATATGTTCACATTCGATTCACATATAGCCATTCACAATTACCTTCATATTGATAAATATTTACATGCGGTACATCTATACATGTGCATATACATGTTGTTAGATCCTATTGACATGTATGTACATACATATACACATACTCCAAATATGTCCCACTTATCAATATAATCGTAATAGTACAAGGAAGAACTCTAAAACTCAAATAGATAAACATCACCCAATAATGAATGCAATAGTAAACAAGAATCTACCAATGCAAACACATCAACTAATGATGACTTACCAACTTCCCACAAACTGACTCAACTCAATCATTCTAATGTGGTGTGTGTATGCTTAGATAGTTTACTTTTACCAGTTACTCGACCAAGATCTTGTCTTGAGTGATACTTCCCCTACGCCTAGAGGAATGGAACATATACCTGCATCCACTAACACATGCACACGACAGTCAATTGTTCACAACATATGCAGTATACGTAAAACATCTCCAAATTTAGAATAACAATTCAATAACCATCCATTCACATATATGTAGTACTTTTCCATGAGATAACATCAAGTGAGATAACATTCACATATAATGCATTGATAGAAAAGTACAAGCACAATTCATTCATCTCCAGAATTCACATTACATTCATTTTTACCCTATGTAGTAATAGTAAATAGCAATTACACAATTGGATTGTAACATCAACAAAAGATATGTTACAAAATACGTAGATGGCACTAGTAGAAGTAGAAGATCAGCTTGTTGATTCCAAACATCTCAGGGAGGAAGAGAATGAACAAAGAGCTGAATAAATCAAGCAAGTAATTAATGAGCTTGATTTTCTTCAAGAGGAGTTTGATTTGTAGGGCTTCCCTAAGAAATCAAAAGTTGCATGTGCAAATTTGGATCATCAAGTTGGATGGAAGCAAGAGAAAATAAATGATTTTAAAATTCTTGATAATCCTCTCTTTGAAGTAGGTGTACAGTCTATTTATGATAATCCACTCTTTGTGATGGGAGAAGAAACATTTGGTGAAGTTTCCAAGTATGAAATAGAGTGTGGGTTTTAGCTTACTGATGATTTGAGATCAAATCATAAGGACGGGCCAAAATATGTGATTGGTAATCTTCCAAGGTTGATTGATAGTGAATGCATAAGTGGGAAGTGTTGAATCAAGGTGACTTCAACATCTTTGAAATTGAGGTGTTGTCCAAACATAGTTTGGTAGCAGCTGAAGGTTTCATTACAACAATAAGTAAAGGATATTTTAGACTTGTTACCCATGAAGCTTGGGAGAAAGAAGGACCAAAAAAAGATGTTTACATGTTTGAAAATCCATCCCTTGGGTTGAGTGATGCTTTAGCTCATACTAGTCCTTTTTGGGGATTGGGTTTGAAGACAACGATCGTTCCATGCTCCATAGTTGTTGAATCTTTCACGGATGGGCTACATGGGTTTACCAAAGGAGTCACTAATTTCTTGAGTATGCATTTGGTTTTAATTAGCATTTGGAGATGTGTTGTGTATATTTTCGAGTGTGTTGGAGACCATTCTTGGTTGGGTATCCATGTTTGGGGTCTTCAACAAGGTTTGATAGAGCTTATTGGGTATGGTAAGAAGGATCTATGGAGGGATAAGGATCAAAATTTTAGAACTTATGGTGTTGTTCCCTTCCTTACTAACCATTTGATGGTTCCATTTATTCATCAACAAATGGATTCCAAAGAGAAATTTTAAGTATGAGTTGGATAAATGAACGGATGGTTACTCTTGGGAGTGCTCCTTGGCATAGACAACAAAAAAATTTGAGTCTTGAGTTTGCCTATTGGTTTCAGATTAGCCACCTTACATTGGGAGTTACTCTCGTTTAGGAGAGTTGGCTCGTTATTTCTTGCCAAGAAGGTATAAGGTTTTAGTTGGAGGTTGCTTTGAAGTCCTTTCTAGCCACTTTCAAGGTGTTATTATGCAACACTATGCTCATTTCACATGCTAATGCTTGGGAATTTCATTGGAATTGTTGTTATCACTTGAGTAAAGCACTAAACACAGATTATACTTTGTTGATTCCAACTTTGAACATCATTGACTTTGGGTTACTTCAAACCTTCCAAACTCATAGAATCCATATTATGAGGGTTTGTGATTTAAGCCTTGGTAGTTTTCTCTCAGTGTTGGTTCAAGATAATGAACAACCACATGCTTGGCTTCATTATTCAAAGACTCTCAGAGTTGGGGTAGCTAGATTTCTTAGGAGAGATTCATGGTTGTATGTGGAATTTTGATGATATGTTTGTTAGACTCTTGCAAGGGATGGGTTTCCTTTTAGCAAGAAGATTTGAGGGAGTCACATTTGCAGTCATGGATTTTGCATGACACCTTGAGGAGTTATGTTGAGGAATATGGATTTGAGTTTAGCAGACTTTCCTTCCCATTGCTTGTGATTGTGATAGGAAGTGGCATTGTAGACATGGGCTTCTCAGAGATGTTTGGGTAGGAGATGTTGCATGTTATTGATTTCATACCTCCCAAGTATTTCAGATTGAGTTTCATGGATGGTGATATTTCACAATTACAAGAGAGGATAGTGCAAATTTGGCATGATGGTTCATAGATGTGATCAAAGTGGTGCATCATTGACATGATGGATCTTTTTTGAGATGGACGTGGGACCTTGGGATCTTACTTGTTTTTATGTGGATTGGACTATTACTTCTAGATTTGTAGTGGCATTGCTTGAGGATGAGCAATCTTTGGAAATATAGTACTGTAATGTCCCCTTTTTCTAGCCCTATGTTTTTCAGTGATTGTTAGCCTATTTCTGAAGTCTCATAGGCTAGTTAGAGGCAAAATTAGGGTTTCCTATTTTTTAGGAGGTATCTTTCTAAGTTTTTAGGGGATGTTTGAGGAGTTTGGCAGTTTGTTTTCTGGGTCTTTCTAGGTTTTCAAAAAGCTTTAGAGTGGTGTGACATGCATTTTCATTAGAGACTATTTTTGGACTTAATATTTTTTAGTAAGTTATGACAACTGCCTAAGTTGTAATCAAATGGAGTTTGGAGTCACTATTTTAGGAGTATGCTATTTTTAATAAGTACTATTTTTTGCAGTGGGTTCTGGTAGCAGTTCAACACTAGGTTACTATTTATAGTAGTGCATCAGTGTAGTGTTTGGCATCTTGACATTTTCAAAGTTGGCTTCTCCAACATTCTTGGAGTTTAGAATAGGAAAGGCTAATGATTTAAGTTATGCTATTTTTTAAGGTTGATTTTGGCCCCCACACCTAGGGAACATAACTTAAGTTCTTTTTAAAAGTAGAATTCACGTGTCTAAACACCTAAATTGGAGATACATGCACTTTTAATGTTTAATTTATGCCTTTTCAAGTTGGACGCCCAAGTATGAGGGATAAAGTGATTTTTATTAAATATAATATTGCTCCAAATGTGGCGTACCTTTTGGAGGGAAAAGAAAATTCAAACTTCTAGGTTTTGAGCTTATAAATAAGTCTCTCCCTCTCATTTGGACATCCATTTTTTATCATAATGATTGGTTCATGTTCTTCTTTCGAGGTTGAGTTGCCTCTTAGCTCTTCTTTAGTTTTGAGTTTGAAAGACAACTCCTAGCTAATCAATGACTGCTTCTTCACTCAGAGGCTGTAGATTGAGCTTCATTAGTGATGGATTCATTTATGTTTTCTATTTGGTATGGTTTTGATGTTTTTGAAGAATTTTTGGTGTGTTCCCTTATTTTGGAGTTTTTGGAGTGCCCTTTTAGTCCATTGCTAACCCACGTTTATGCTTGTACCATTTTGGAGACTTGGTAGAATTTTGTCGGTGTTGGCTTGTTTTGTTCCTTGCTTTTGGGTGCCCCCTTGCCTAGAAACTCAAATTTTTAGGATATGAACCTAATTTTTATTGTTGGTCACCCTCCTTAGGTTGCCTTATTTCCTTGGTTTTGGTGCATTAAGAAACATTCCTTTGATTTGAAAACCTTATGGTGGTGTCTTGCTTCATGAACTTGGATGCCTAGCTTCTCTACTTCATTTGCCATTGATTTGAGTTCATTCAGAGTTGCGGTTGAGTTACGAGCATTTGAAGGTTGCTTGTTGGAGTTTATGCATGCCACAATTTTATATTAGATTGTTTCTCCTTCATATTAGACTTGGTAACTTTAGTATTTATCATATTATCATGATGCCCAATCATTGTAATATCATTGAGATAGTTTCTTAACATTTGGGCTTCATTTTGGTTTGGTTCTCTCATATTGTACTTGTAGACACTTAAATTTGGACAATTAATTTATCCAAATTTATCCCCTTTCATCTAAACATCCTTTTATTTGCATTAATTAAGTAATATTACTATTATTTAATTAATACCCTTAATTTTGCCATATCCCTAAGGTATCTAGTTAATAATTAAATACCTTATCTCTTTAATTCCACTTTCATCAAATGAATTAAATAAATATTCCTCACATGTCACATCACTTTTCCTTAATTTTAATCAACCTCTTAATCTCTTCATTAGGGATGTGCACATGCCTAATCCTTGATTAGGATGTGTCACATCCTCCAACTTTTGTAAGTTGGCTTCTAATCCTCATTACCCTCTAATTATCTTCTAATTACTGATTAGTTAAGCTTAATTAGTACATTGGTCAACTCTCCCCATCCCGCAAGAAATTTTTAATTATTTTTTATTCATCCAAGGCTCCTCTCTTCCCCATGTGAATTTTTAATTCACTTTTATTCCTCCTAGAATCCCTTTTTCCCATGCATCTTCTAGAATCTTTGACTTGTCACATCAAGTCACATGTGGACAAGTTCTTCCATTTTTGAAACCTTGTTTTGTCCATGGGATTCTTCCAAGCATGAGAATTTTTAATTCACATTTATTCACCCAAGATTCTTCTCATATCCCAATGTACTTCCAAGGTACATGTCCTTACACATCACTTGTCCTTATTCCACCTCACTTACACATCATCACATCCTTAACCATCTCATATTCCACATGTCAAGATGTGAGGGCTTGTGAGTCTTCAACTCACCATAGCCCTTCATCTTGGCCTTGGTGGATTAATCTCAACCATTGCATTCTCTAGAGAATTCAAATTTATCTATAAATACCCCCCCTCTAAGGCATTTACAACACTTAGTCATTTTGCACCTACATGCTATTATTTTGAATACTCATCTCACAAGCATCTTCTCTTACTTAGCCAAGCCATTTTAGCCATTTGCATTTTGTATCCTATCATATAGTTGATTTTGTATTTAGTCATATCAATAGCCATCCAAGGAGCATACAAGTACTCAAAATCAAGGGCCAACCAAGGAATTTCAGCTACAAGGAGAAGAAGTTCAACTACGCACTTTTGCTGCTACAGAAGTTCAATCGCGCTCTCCTGCTACTACAAAAATTCAACTATGCCCTTCTGCTACTGTGGAAGTTCAACTACGCCCTTTTGTTTGTTGTAGAAGTTCAAATGTGCCCTCCTGTTTGCTGCAGAAGTTCAATTGCGCTCTTCTGCTGCTATAGAAGTTCAACTACGCCCTTTTGTTTGTTGTAGAAGTTCAACTATGCCCTCTTGTTGTTGTAGAAGTTCAACTACTCCCTTTTGTTGCTGCAAAAGTTCAACTGCACCCTTCCACTATTGTAGAAGTTCAACTACGCCCTTCTGTTTGTTGTAGAAGTTCAACTGTGCCCTCCTGTTGCTATAAAAGTTCAACTACGCCCTTTTGTTTGCTGCAAAAGTTCAACTGCGCCCTGCTGTTGCTACAGAAGTTCAACTACACCTTTCTATTGCTACAAAAGCTCAACTATGCCCTTTTGTTTGCTGCAGAAGTTCAACTGCACCCTCCTATTTCTTGCAGAAGTTCAATTGCAACCTTTTGCTACTGTGGAAGTTCAACTATGCCCTTTTGTTTGCTGCAAAAGTTCAACTCTGCCCTCCTACTGCTGCAAAAATTCAACTACGCCCTTTTGTTGTTGCAAAAGTTTAACTGTGCCCTTCTGTTGCTACAAAATTTCAACTATTCCCTTTTGTTTGTTGCAGAAATTCAACTACACCCTCTTGTTGTTGCAGAAGTTCAACTACGCCCTTCTGTTTGCTGCAGAAGTTCAACTACACCCTCCTACTACTACAGAAGTTCAACTACTACCTTCTACTGTTGCAGAAGTTCAACTACGCCCTTTTGTTTGTTGCAGAAGTTCAACTACACCCTCTTGCTATTGCAAAAGTGTAATTATGCCCTCTTGTTCATTGTAGAAGTTCAATTACACCCTCTTGTTCATTACAAAAGTGCAATTACGCCCTCCTGTTCACTGTAGAAGTGCAATTATGCCCTTCTATTCACTACAAAAGTACAATTACGCCCTCCTGTTCACTGCAAAAGTATAATTACACCCTCTTTTTCACTATAGAAGTGTGATTACACCCTCTTGTTCACTGCAGTGGGGCAAATTTTCCCTCCTGGTTACTGCAGAGGGGAAAATACTCCACAAAACAACACATTTTAAGAGTTAAAATGATTGTTTTAGCTTAGTTTTTGCTCTAAGTTTTTATTGTTTTCTGATTCTAACCCCCTAACATTGTTTGTTGCAAGGATATTGGTGTTTTTGGTAACATTTTGCAGCATATTCTTGTGTAATTGGTGAAGAAAGAAGGATAAAACAATTATCATTTTCTTGCAGGACCTTCTGTTTGCACAAATTTCCAAAGCCATCCTTGTTTTTTTTGTTAATCTAGGAACATAGTCTAATTAGGGGAAGTAATATTCGTTGTCAGCTATGTTTGTCTTTTTGTGTTACCCAAAGGAGGCATTAGTTTTTTTTCACTTTCCCCTTGCACTTTGTGTGAGTTTGGGGAGGAGTTGGAAACGATTAGTGCTTTCTTTCTAGTGAGACCTACTTGGGGATTTCATCACCCCAAGAAATGATTCCAACCACACGTACTAGTGGGGTATACAAAAGGGGGAGAGTGAAAGTTGTACCCCAATTTAGTCACATCGTAATTGGCAGAGTGTCAAAGCTAGGGTGATACCTAGATAGACGTGAAGAGTTGGTTCGAGCCCTTTAGTATCTCACTGGGGTTCCCAACTCACGCTTGTGACAGGCTGATGTTCACGGTTGTGCCTCACATAACTAGAGTATATCAAGGACTCCCTAGACACCTTATGCATCCTAGATTAAGACCTTTATTGGCCATACCCTTAATACTAATCATAGGATTGTGCTTGTTTGAAAGTGCTTTCTTGTGAGAAACTAGTAAACTTTTTGACAAATTGGCCTTATCATTGCCATTTTAAGTCCTTTCCATAGTCATTTTCATGAAAACCAAGTCTTTGTTTGCTGCAATGGGAAATTTTTTCCCTCCTAAATAGTCAAATCCACCCTGTTTAGTTCTTTCAAGCCTCCAAACCTCCGTTTAATCATTCCAAACCTTTGTTTAATCATTCTAAACATTTGTTTTGTCATTCAAAACCTTTGTTTAACCATTCCAAACCTTTTTTTAGCCATTCCAAACCTTTGTTTAACCATTCCCAACATCTATTTGACCAAGTATTCTTTCATCCCTTTCGACCCCTCATTCACTTGTTTTGAGTAATCTTTCATCCATTCCAAGTATCCATCTCCTCCTTTTGAGATTTTTTCATCCTTTCTAATTAATTGTTTTCTTGTTTCAAGCTTTTGTTTCCATGACTTGAGAGTCCTTTGTCCATTCTAAGCAATCGTTTACCAGTTCTAAGTGCTTATTCATCCACTCCTATCATTCATTTTCTCAATCTGATCATCTATTTCCTCAATTTGATCATCTATTTCCTCAATCTGATTATTTAACACCCTATTCCAATCACCCGTCTCTTCATTCTAATAGCTTGTTTACCTGCTTAGAAAGTCCAAAAGTAGTGGGGAAAAATTTCCTTGCAGTGGGGCGAGTCTGCCCTGCAATGGGGCAACTTTTCCCTACAGAAGGGAAAATTTTCCCCTTTGTGAGGGCATATCCACCCTGGAAGGGAAAATTCACCTCTCTGCAGCAAACATTTGGAAAATAAACAATAAACAGATCTAGTTCCCAAATCCAACTGGCGGAACCAATCCCATCATATCCTTCAATCCAACCTAATCTGAGCTTTAATCTAATCCCAATTTGATCTTTGGTCCATCCACATTCTACCGAGTTCATTCGTTCATCATCCAAATTGTATCGATACATCATCCTCAAGCATCTCTAGGTTACACATCCCTTATCGTTTCCCCATCCAAATCCCTTGAAATTTGTTTCAGGTTATTATCTGAATTGACTTAAGTGTCTGAATTGATCATTATCATCAACATCTACTTAGGATTGTCATTTTTCCTAAGTTAGTCATCATCATCGGCCCAATCAATTCACCTTCAATATCAAGGTGGATTTGGTGCTACAATCATCCATTTATCCTTTAATATGATCAATCAGTATCCTAAGCCACCTAGGGTAATCTCATAATAGGGTTTATAGTCCCTTTCGTCATCCTATCTGATCCGTCAGTCGATCTTATCCAATCCAATCCAGTCACATCCCTATCCGATCACCTTCAACCCAATCAATCTACTTCCATCTCAAGGTAGATTCAGTGTCGTAGTCATTCTTTGAAAATCAAATTAGAATCAATCCCATTGCATCATCCAATCATCGTGATATGATCTTTAATCCAATCCTGATTTAGGCTTGACCTAAATCCTGACTTGAGCTTTAGTCTATTTCCATCTGAAATCTTTGATCCTTCCTCTTTATCCTTTCATCATCATGAACCCTTATCCTCCATCAATAGTAGTTAAGGGAAACCCTAATTACGTTGATGAAAATAATGAAAGTCTTGTCGATCAAGAGGTATATGACATAGATCCCCTTGACACTGTCATCGCTAGTAAACTTTCTCCACCCGCTTCCAAAAATATAATCACCACTTCAAGCTATCCCATTATGTCTTCACCCATGCCTAATCACACTCCTTATGCTACCTTTGACAAGGGATGTCCAGTATCTTCCTCATCTGCATATCCTTCATCTACACCTTCCTCTTATCTGACACCTGCATCCTCTTATCCTAATCTACCATCCCAATACTCTTATCATAATCCTATGCCCATGTCACACTATCCTAATCCCCCGTACCAATCAACCCCATCAACTTACCCTAATCCAACATTCGCATCTCTCTATCCTCATCCAACATTCATGTCTTCACATCTTAATCTGCCATCCCAATACCCTTACTACAATCTACCAGCCACATCCTCTTGTCTTAAACCACCATCCACATATCTTAATTCACCATACCAATATCCCTACTTTAACCCTCCATCTAATCCTAATCCTCCATCTACTCCTAGTCTTGCATCCAATCCCATTCCTCCATCCAACCCTAGTCCACCAATCCATAATCCCTCATCCATTTCTACCACCTCATCCAATCCAACCATATGCAAGTCTCTCATTTTGGAAGCTCTCCAAGGACTCATGACAAAGAAGCCATCCCCAACTCAACATCTTGAATTCATGGAACCATGCCATCCAAATCCATCATCCATGGTCACTAGTGATGAGACCCTTCTCCATACCACACCTATCATTGTTGTTACCACCCTTAGCACTGCTCAAACCATTGAAACCATCGAACCCACTGAATCCATTGAACCCCCTTCTCCTACTCCAAGAGCCATTGAATCCATCGAAGACACCCAAGTCCAATCCACTCCCTCTACTCCTAGATCCACCCAATCCATCAAAGATACCCAAATCCAATCCACTCCTCCCACTCCTAGTAACACTGAAACCCATTTCCATGAACCTCATGAATCCTCCATAATTTCATCTTCCCCACTTGGAGAGTCCCTCCAAAACTCCATTATCATGCTGCCCACACAAGATGAGTCATGCAAAGAGTTTGATCCAAAGCATACCGCCATATCCCCTCCTCCACATCAAGATCCTACAATCCCATCCAATCCATCTCAAGCTCATAGTCCTTCATCCATTCTAACCCATGATCCCCTTGACACTCTAGATCCAATCACTCCATCGCACGAGCCCTTATCACCTGCTGGCCCAAATCCCGATCCTATCATATCACCTACTTCCTCTCTTGATCTCTTACCACATACTCCACCCGATCAGGATGTTGCTACCCCATCATATCCATCTTATGATCCTCCATAACTGCCTATTCCATATCCCCTTGGTCCCCTCTCATTCCTCCATGGTAGTCTCCTCCCAGAAGAAAAAAAAAGCATATACACCAACCCTCCTCTTCCACCTAATAATGGACTCACATCATTCTTCCAGAATAACAAAAATCTTGTCCTAGATTGAATGCTCAAGAGAATGAACTATCAAGGAAAAGGTTTAGGTCTTCATGAGCAAGGTATTGTAGAGCCCATCCAAGCCAAAGAACAACTCTGTATGCAAGGTCTTGGACCTATTTCCCAAGACTCACAATCTAATGGTGTTGGTACAACCTCTATACGTTCTCAATGAGCCCCTTCTTCCAAAAGAAATATAGGCTCTTCACATCGCTCCACCAAATCATTTGTTTCCATCCCTCCTCCTCCATCGTATCACCTCAAAATAACCATCCATATTCCTCCTTCATCTGCTCCATCCATTTTGGGTCCTTATGTTCCCTCGTCCCCCATCACATATACTCTGGGTCCTAAGTCCATTTTGGGCCCTTGTATCCCAATATCACCTCCTCCATCCCCTTCATCTCATAATATTCATCATTTCATCCATCCATCACCTATCCATGTCACCCATCATAAACATCCCACTCTCATATTCCCTAATCAGGATCAACAAAGGCACATACCTATACATCCACCATCTACACATAATCCCCATAATCCTACCTCCATCACTCCACATCATCCATCTCCTTGCACTCATCCCACTATTACTAAAATCACTTTAGATTCCAAAGTACAAATTCATAAATCTAAACATCCACATAAATCAAAAACTCCTCATGTCCCCTCTAAAAGACATGAAGAAAAGAAAAATCAAATCCATAGGCCGCAAAGGCCCACCCCAACAAAAATCAAAACCATGTGGATCCCAAAGAAAAAATATGCAATGACTTCAAATGAAGCATCCATAACAACATCCAAAGCTGCTACTCCAAAAGCTAATCATGCAAGTCCTCCATCTCCTAAATCCATTTTGGGTCTTTATGTCCCAAAATTTGCTATCACCTTTCCTCCATTATCTCCACATCCTCCCTTACACCCTCCATTATCCCCACACCATCCAACCATTAATCCTCCTATCATTTCACACCCCCACCACATGTGCCAATGTTGGTCCTAAACACATCTCCCCATCACCCACCTATCCCATCATTCCATCCATACACTTTCCAGCATCCCATCCATTATCCCCCATATCTCCTTCACCTAATCCCTTTAATCTATTCTCTTGCATAATCCATTTATCGTAATAGGGTTATACCAACCTCCAATAGTTACCTCACACATGGGCTCTTAATACCTTGTATGGAACTTGATGCTTGAGTCCTTCATCCATATCCTTCTCATGTATCCACTTATCCATATCCCTATCCTTATCTATCTTCCTATACTATCACAAAAGTCAAGAAATCGAAAAAAAGTCAAAAAATTCAAAAACAAAAGAAAAAAAGAAGATCCAACACAATAAAAAACAAACAAAAAAATTAAAGAGAAATAATTTGTCCAATGGTGAAAACTTGGAAAACAAGCACCTTGGATAAGTACCATGATGAAAACCTAGCAAACATGCATTATGTGTAAATCCCCATTTGTCCTTTTCCACACTTGAGGGTAGCTTCCTGATATGTATTCCTTTCATCCGCTATGCTTCTTGCTTGTCATATCCATTTATCTCACTCCCTCCATCCTCCTTGTGATCTCAATATACCTAGAGGAAAACATATACACATGCTTTGGACACCTCTTGGCATACCTTCCCCTTGTCCATACACTATCCTACTCCTTATCCACATCCATCTACCTTCTTTGTCTATCCATCATGCTACCATCAATATCCCTTCCTTATCTAGACATCCTACCTTCATTCATCAAACTCCCTCATCCACCTATCATATCCTCCTCCATCTATCTCCTTTATCTTCCCATCCACTCATTTTTTGCCCCTTTTTCCTTATCACACATGACATATCTAGAGTGGGGGAATCTACTTCCTTTGTGACATAAGTCCTTGGAGACATCATTCACCAATCCTATCTAAATTTTTGTCTTCCCATCCTTATCCTCCTATTCTTCCATCCAAAAATCCCTTTCATATCCCCATCTTTGTCTTCCTACCTATCCAAACAATCCCTTTCGTCTCCCCATTCTTGTCTTATTATCCATCCAAACAATCCTTTTAACCTCCTTATCCTTATCTATCCATCCTAGCATCGCTCCACCTCCTTATCTTCCTATCCATCCCTATCTCTATTCCCCATCCCTTTCATCCGCCATCCCTATCTCCCTATTCATTTGTCCCTCTCTTCATCCCATCTCATAATCCCTTGTCATTGGTATCTAGCTATAGGCTTCTCCCAATGCAATCCAATTCCATCTATCTAATCATCATCACTCCTACTTCTCTTGCACATCTTTCCAATCCCATGTCACTTTTCATCACTCATCTATCTACCATATCATCCTCCCAAGTCATTTTAATGATTTGAATAACTATCACATCCCTGAGCTTTATGTGATTGTAATCATCCTATCCAATCCAATAGATCTATCCTATCTCATCATATCGGTCCCATATGTTTATCCACTTATCCTATCATCTTCCTTTATCCATCATTTATCTTTGATCTTTTGTCAAACTATGTTGCCCCTGCGCTTTCACGTAGGCAGGGTCGATCCTTTGATCCATCCCTGGGGCTCCTTTATCATCTATCATCAGTTGTTCTACTTTTTTCCATCTTGTCTTGGTCATCTATCAAGGTCTCCATCATCCTCTTCCCGCTTTTATCCATGGTTAGTCATCAACCTTTTATCAAATTACAAGGGCTCTACATTTTCACGTAGGCAAGGCTAATCTTTATTAGCCCCCAAGCCCCTAGGTCTTTAGGGTGTGTCAGTCTCATGTCTTGTATTCCTTGTGTCATGTTGTCAAGTGATACCCTTATCTAGCTGGTTCTTAACAACAAGATCCACTCGTATCATGAGATCCAATTGGTTATGAATATCCTGCATCATATTGATCTTTTAGTTTAGAATCTATCATCGGCCTCAACAGGATGCATCCTTCCTAACATACCTCATCAATCCCATCCACCCCCTTGATCCTATGGTAAAGGATGTTTGAAATTGATTATGATCTTTTGATACTTTGGATTTTTTTTATCATTTGATCCCCCTATCATCACTTGTCATGGTCACCTTGATCCATCATATCATGGTGTGCTTTGACTAGTACACATAGGGGCATATCTTGATCTTTTGTTTGTTTATGTCTTCTTGGTTGTCCCACGCAGTACCCACCAAGATTCCTTGTGGTCTTGTGTTATGCTATGGCATCCTCGTGTGCTTGTGGTTATTCCAATACCTGGCCTGACCAAAGTCATGGCAACTTTGGGGTGTTGGGATAGCCTTCTTGTTATTGTGTTTGTTTCATGCATTAGACACTAATCCACCTTGGTTCCACATACCTTGACACTTGGTGTCTTATGCTATAGCAAAAATCAATGCTCTGAAGATGGAAAATTGTATTAGGATTGCATTTCATCTTCCCCACCCATGCATTCATCCTTCATCAATCTCCCTCCCCTATCCATCTAATCTTTCATCATCGTCATCATCCTTAGGATGTATCCTTCCCTATCCTTTATTGGTGTTTTGGGATGTATCCTTCCCTCATCAATACCACTCCTTGGGATGTATCTTGACCTATCCTTATGTTGTTTTAGGATCTCTCATTCCCTCATTGACAACACTCCATCCATCATCAACCCCTTTTGGCTTGTAGCTTGACTAGGGCAACATCACCTTAAATCCATTTGTGCTTCATCCATCTCCTACCGCTTATCATTCCACTCCTTTACATCATCTTCTTCAGCTCCCCTTGCATCATCTCATCCATTTTGAGAGCACACCCTTGTTCTCTTGAACCCAAATGTCCTCTCGAGGGGGCATCCTCAATCCCTAATCTTCATCTTCACCCCCATCTTTTGAATGACTGGGGCATCTTTTCCAATCTAACTGTCTTCTTTTGGGTTCTATGTTCTAATGTTCTTTGAAATGATGCTACTTTGTAACATCATCGCAAAGAGGGGAAAAATGTAAACACTTAAATTTAGACAATTAATTTATCCAAATTTATCCCCTTTCGTCTAAACATCCTTTTATTTGCATTAATTAAGTAATATTACTATTATTTAATTAATACCCTTAATTCTGCCAAATCCCTAAGGTATTTAGTTAATAATTAAATACCTTATCTCTTTAATCCCCCTTTCATCAAATGAATTAAATAAATATTCCTCACATGTCACATCACTTTTCTTTAATCTTAATCAACCTCTTAATATCTTCATTAGGGATGTGCACATGCCTAATCCTTGATTAGGATGTGTCACATCCTCCAACTTTTGCAAGTTGGATTCTAATCCTCATTACCCTCTAATTATCTTCTAATTACTGATTAGTTAAGCCTAATTAGTACATTGGTCAACTCTCCCCATCCCCCAAGGAATTTTTAATTAATTTTTATTCATCCAAGGCTCCTCTTTTCCCCATGTGAATTTTTAATTCACTTTTATTCCTCCTAGAATCTCTTTTTCCCATGCATCTTTTAGAATCTTTGACTTGTCACATCAAGTCACATGTGGAGAAGTGTTTCCAATTTTGAAACCTTATTTTGTCCATGGGATTCTTCCAAGCATGTGAATTTTTAATTCACATTTATTCACCCAAGATTCTTCTCATATCCCAATGTACTTTCAAGGTACATGTCCTTACACATCACTTGTCCTTATTCCACCTCACTTACACATCATCACATCCTTGGCTATCTCATATTCCACATGTCAAGATGTGAGGGCTTGTGAGTTTTCAACTCACCATAGCCCTTCATCTTGGCCTTGGTGGCTCAATTTCAACCATTGAATTCTCTAGAGAATTCAAATTTATCTATAAATACCCCCCCTCTAAGGCATTTACAACACTTAGTCATTTTGCACCTACATGTTATTTTGAACACTCATCTCACAAGCATCTTTTCTTACTTAGCCAGGCCATTTTAGCCATTTGCACTTGCATTTAGACATATTGTCAATCTTGCATCTAGCCATCAAAGGAGCACACAAGTACTCAAAATCAAGGGCCAGCCAAGGAGTTTCAACTACAAAGAGAATGTATAATCATTTGCAATCTTCTTTTATTTTATCTCTTTGTATTAACATTTCCTTAGGCTAATCATTGAGGTGTTCTTTTTGTTTTTACATTACATTTTAGTTGTTTTGCATCATTAGAATAGGTAAAACTCAAAGGTTCACATTACTGAATCTAATGCCATATTGTAATGCTGATCTTGTAGTACTAATCAACTTTCTATTTTAGTACTTTGTATTTCACTCCTGCTAAAGAAGTGGTTGAATTTTTGTTTACTTTCTATTGCCATTGAAAAGTGGAAGTGGTTGGCTATGCCTCCATGTTCTTTGCTTTCATTTACTTTCTAGTAGCCCACTGAAAAGTGGAAGAGGTTGGCTTGCCATCTAGTATTTACATTTCCTTTATTGGTTGGCTTGCCACCAATAGTTCTTGTACTTCCAGTATTTCAATATTATAATAGGATTCCCTTACACCATATGCTCTCACCTTGCCTACTTCAGGATCTAGGTGATCAAAAAATGAAGGGTTGCTTTTAGTTTGTTGATTATTACATTGGGCTAACACTAAAGGGTGAAGTTTATGTGAAAAATTTGGGAAAAAATAAGGGGGATATTTCATACCAAACCAACTATCCCCATAATGATACAACAAAGCATTGGCATAACTCCAACATTAGGCCTTTCCACTAGAAATCCTTATGATTTTGGCTCTTCACATGTGACACCCCAAGCTTCATCCCCTCATAAATTTACAACATAGTAGTCCACCAAGCACATACACACTTCATCATATTCACCACATTCCCAAAACATGTCAACTAATGATTCTATCATCAACCAACTTTTGCAAATGGTAACCTCACTCCAACAACAAATCTCAACCTTGAACCAAAACCAAAATAAATAGCCATCACAATATGTCAAAGGAGCCCATTGTCACTTGAAAAACTGAAAACAACAATGCCACAAAACATAGAGATACCCTGGTTTAACCAGTATAATGGTAAAGGAGACCGTAGCAACCATATATCGATATATACAGTCTTGTGTAGTGACTTCATCTTTTAGGATAAGATCTTAGGTAAACTCTTTCCTAGGTCTTTGAAAGACATGGATTTGGAATGGTTTTGTTCATTGTCGAATAATTCAATCTACTCATTTAATGAGCTTGTTGATTTGTTCCTCAATCATTTCCAAGTACCCATTGGTTCTAAGATTAACCTAACTAATTTAATGCAGTGCAAACAAATGAAAAATGAAAAGGTCACATATTTTATAGGCTGCTATCAATTGCTTTAGTCCCAGATTAATCTCACTCTTCTTGATGCAAATGTCCAAATAGTGTTCATTAAAAATTTGGAACCTGACATAAGGGACAAAATCTTATCAAACAAATTTCCAATCTTTATACGTTTTTGTATGATCCTTCATGATTATCAAAATTTGGTTAGTCAATATGAAGAGATATCTTCATCAACTCCTACTAAGAAGTCTAAATCTATACCTCAAAACAACTATCAAACATTCAAGAAACAAAATAAGAAATTTATCAAGTTTCATACACGTCAAACAACCAACCACATTGAGCCTCAAGTTGCTGCCATAAGTTTAACCTTGTACCAATTTAGACCGAAAGATAGACAATTTACCTAGTTACCTAACACTCTCCATTCGATCATGTTGCAATTTTTGAGTGAGAACTTAATTTGATTTCCTCCTATTAGACCTATGGATACAACCAAACCCTTACCTCCAAGTTACAATCCAAATGCCTTTTTTCAATATCACCGCACAAGTGGACATGATACATAATGATGCAAGCATCTTAAAAATAAAGTTCAAGACCTCATTGATTCTACTAAAATCCAATTGAGCAGTGTTAATGATCAAGGGAATAAGTCCATTGCCCCACCTAACCAAAAATTGTAGATTTTTACGAATCCAATGCCAAACCATTCATCTAACTTTGTGCAAGCTTGTGATGTTAAGAATGATGAGATGAATATTAGTAAGACTGATGATATGAATGATGACATGAATGATGAGAAGGAAGTAAATAACATAGTTTCTTTAATATATTTTCAACCTCATAGGGGCCAAACCAATGTGTTATCCAACATTGCTTTCACCCATAGTGACACACCTAGACATGCACTTGATAGTCTTCTCTACATTGTTGGTTGTATCAATGACAAAACTGTATAAGGAATACTCATTGATCCTGTGTGTGTAGAGAATGTGATCAGTAAGGAATTCTTGTTTGTGCATGAGCTTTATCAAGATTCTCATGAACATTTGAAAGCATGGTTGAAAACTCATGATGGTTTTGCTTTCCCTACGATAGGTTTGATTACTCTTCCTCTTAAAGTTGGACTAAAACAATTAGATGTATCATTCTCCATCATCCCAATATTGGACCAATTATGTGTGAAGCTAGGTTATCCATGGCTATGCTCCATGAATGTCATCTTGTTGGTTATTCACAAGCACATAAAGTTCCCCTTTGAAAATGAGATATTTACAATGCATCATAGTGGGTTTAATCTTTTATCTTCCCGTGGGAACTTTTCATTAGTTTTCTTTAGGAATCAACCTATGGAACCTATTAAATCTCATGAGGATTTATTTTTCCAATCATACCAAAAGTTTAAGGAAAAGCACATAACTAAGTTATATCTTACCAATATGCCTAAAAATGATAAGACCATTATTCCTCCTCCTCCACTAGTTATGGATGAACCTATGCCCAGACCAAAAACTCTTCCAAGTAACCAAGGTAAGTATGTCATAACTCCACTAATATCATATAGAAGACCAAGAGGCAATCAAACGATTCCTTTTGTTCCTCCAAAGATAAAACAAGTGTATAAACCTAAAGAGACAGTGGTCTCCCAACCCCTAGTGGTTCCTTTAGTTCTTCCCTTAAGGGAAGAAAATAAACCAATGGTAGAGAAACCCACTTCTACCTTGTCACAAATTAAAAATACCTTGTCACAAATTGAAAATCGTGCAAGAAGAAACTAAAATACTAAAGAGTGTAGGCATAAGTTTCATGCTATCACTCATCAATTAGAAGAAAAAAATAAAATGGTGCACGATAATCCAACACCTATGGAAATAACTCAAGAAGAATTTCAACTTTCACCAAAACAAGATATGGAACCAAAACAAGAAGTGAAATAAGAAAATTCAACTGCAATTTTCATAAAAGCTCCCATTGTGATTAACTTGGATGATGAAGAGGAAATTGCTAAAATTGATGAAGAGGTGCATAATGATCTTAATGTTTTATTTTCAAAGCAAATGAATTTAGATGAGGGCAACTGTGATGATCCTCTTGATGAGAGTGACCCACCACGTGTTGAACCTGGAGATGCTCCTTGTATGACACTTTCTATAGTCCCTTTAGCTAGTTTTATGCCTTCCCTATATGATGAGCAAGATTGGGATGTAGATGACCTACTTTAGGTCGGCTCACATGTGTGGTACTCCTTTATGTGTGTTTCATGTGTTCTTTGTGTTTTCTTGCACGTGGTGTGATCTCATGTGCTGTGCTGCTTGGCATGCCTTAATGTTTGTGAATTTACTTTGGATGACCCTTATTTCTCTATTGGTGCAAGGATACAAAGGAAACTGACCCATCATGACATTCTTCTATTTGTATCTTCATTCATCTATATATTGTAAACTTTGTCTTTTACTTTTTTCTTGTGTTTTCCTTTTGGGGATGATGAAAGGAATTGAGACATTTAGGTATCTTCCATGTTGACCCAAAAAATCATGTCTTCTCTCTCTATGTGTCATTCTTCCATTGTGTTCATTGTTCCACAAGTATTTGGGGAATGATGTCAGTTCTAAGCTCTATTATATTATTGTATCAAAGACATATACTAACCCCAGATCTGTGGATCCCTCCAATGTGAATCATTTATATTTTGTTTGTTGTATTGCATTTGGGGGCAATCCCTTCTCACAATGCAACTTTATTTGGAAACATATCATTGGAATATGGCTTTACAAATAAGCTCTTGTTACTTATTATAGCATGACATTTATCATTTTCTACTTTAAAGGATTTGCACACAGTGTGGTGTTTTGCAATTTCTTTAAAGTGGGGGCATACATTGGCATTATTTTTCTTCACTTTGTTCACTAGCATTGAACTTAGTGTTGTGTTGGTATAACATTTTGACCATTTTGTAGCACCTTATCATAGTTATCAAGGAGTATGACTCATAGTATGGTTGTCATTGGTACACACCTAATGAAAAGTGGTCCTCACTAGACCTAGTGCATTTCTCATTTTGCTACCTTATCTCGGGGGCTTACCTAGTGAATATCGAACTTCACTAGCCAATGTTCCTTCCTATTTGTCATTCACCTAGAAAATATCATAATTTTCTATTGTGTGTCATGAATTCCTTTGGTGTGGATCCTAGCATAACATAACTTGTTAGTCCATACCTCCTTTTGCATTTCATGTTGACATTGAATGTTTGTGTATGTTGTCTAGTTGCATTTCATACATATGTGCTTATATTGGTTTGCCATGGGATCTTGGATTCTAGGGCTTGATCATCTCCCTTGCTCCTTAGTCATCCTATCTCTTCGACATTTGGACATCATACCCCTCTTGACATAGATTTTCTACTTTATTGTGAGTCTGAAAGTAAGTTCATACTCTCACTAAAGTGGGGGCTAAATGTAGCATTGCAAATTATCACCTTTGACAATTTCACACTAGTTTTTGCTCCCCCTAAATTATTGAGCATATTTGGGTCCTTAATTTGGCTCTAGGAAAATTCATTGCCAACAATTCACTGAAGGAAAATTCACCGTCAACAATTCACCGCCATGGAAAATTCACCAATGGAAAATTCACTGCAAACAATTCACCAATATTTTTTAATATATATTTTAAAAACTTCGTGAATTGTTGGCGGTGAATTTTCCATGACGATGAATTGTTGGCGGTGAATTTTCCTTAGATGAATTGTTGGCGATGAATTTATTGGAATGCATTCTATAGCCCATTTGTACCACTTTCCAAGAAATTGCAAGCATTGAACAAATGCATCCAATTAATATTTTACCCCCAACACTTAATGTCCTAGAGAATAGGGCCAAAATCCATTTTCCCAAGGGCGAATGGGTTCCCCTATTATACGGGGACCAATTTTGGGCATGTTGGAGTGGCCATTTTAACACTCTAAATTCAAATTTCAAATGTCGTCCATCGAGACTTAATTCTCGAGACATTATAGAAATGCCTATAAATACCTAGTTATTGCATTATTTGAAATCTAACAAGAGAGGACACAAAATTATATTGGTGAACTTAGGATTAAGAGTACTATCAAGCAAGTCAAGAGTAGTATTTCAGAGCTTTATTGCAACAATTCAAGATCCTGACATCATGTCAAATTTTATGTGAGTGTATGTATGCTCATGTTATCATTGTTTTGTGAAGGCTAACACTTTTGTAGGTCTCCAAAGCATTCAAGCAAATCATGCAAGCAAGATCTAAGACCTTGAGGTGATGTGTATGACTTCAGTCCTTCAAGGAAGCTATTGAAGGGTGGTGAGTTACAACACTTCATGATTTCATCATTCCTTCTTGTTCATTATCATTCTATCATTGACATTTCTATTGTGGAAGTGGAAACACTTACATGGGGCTTGATTGAGGCAAGCTCCTAAATAGCCCAACATTTTCCCTATCTTTGAATGTGCAGGTTTTAGGTTTGAAGAGGATTGGGGGAATCTTGAAGACAAATTATTCATTGTTGCATTTGAATCCTTATATTTTTTCAACAAACAAAAACTCACCTACAAAATTATCCAACAATGTTTTGACAATTCAGCAAACAAAAAACAGAAGCTCATATATGTCATTAGAGGACCCAAAAAATAGAGCAAAAGTGTCATGCAAAGACCCATTCACCCAAGGGCAACCTAGCCTTGCTACAGTGATTAGACCCAACTTCTGGTGACAAGTACATAGTCCTCTGCATTTCCTAGATCTACCTACAACAGTCTATGCATTGTCGGGAACTTACATTTTTCATATTAGGTCATATAGTTTAATTAGGTTAATCATAGCAAATCAATTCCAAATCATCTTAATCCTTAATAGGATGGAGGTTCAAGTTTGACAGGCTCACCTTCATTGTTGAAAGTCAATACTACTCACCTTGTTAATCTCTATCTTAATGAAGTATAAGAAAATACCCAACTCCCCAAACCACAATTTCAATCCTAGGTTACATAATAGGCTTAGGGTTTCTTATTTTCTTTGTTTTAGTTCCTTTACATTTGATTTATTTGTTTATTATACATGCTAATCCATGCATTGATCCCTAGATTGCCTCTATCTGTCATGACTCATTTTGCCTGTTTTGTGCCAAGTCAAGTCTACAGCCACAAGATCGCCTCCATAATTGCGAATTCAATCCACCTAAATTCACAATTTGGTCAACCAATCCTCTTTGTCTTTTCCACCTAGAGTTGACTATGCACACATTTATGTGATTTATTCTCATGTGCTTGTACAAACATACATTCATTTGCATTCATTTTGTCATCACAAAATCAAGAGACCTCTCATTCATTCTAGAGCATTTAGAAGAGCAAATCCATAGCCACACATTTAGATTTGGTGCTTGAAATGAGTAACAAATTTGATTTCCATGCACTTGTTTATTGTCTTTGATTATTTTTAGTCAAAGTTGTTAATTCAATATCTTTACACAGTTTTGACACATTGAAAAATAATGGGATTCCATCAAGTGCAAACTTGTAAATCTACAAACCCATTTTTACTATGAGAGATCAAACAATTGTATAGAAGGTAGAATTTATAGATTATTTGACACTTATACTTCTATCATGAAACTAAACAACCCTTCTATTTTTTTTAATAAATGGTTAACAATTTATCTAGCTCTAATCCCTCTTTCCTTCACAATTGCGTGTGTTTTGTTCCCTACAATTATAAAGGGGACTTTGAACGAATTTGTATTAATCCGGAGTTAATTGTGGATATTATTTTTCCCTTGAAATACATTTTATCACAAAATTTCCAAAATAATATCCAAATATTCCGAACCGTTATTCCCGGAACCTATAATATGCTGTACCACGTGTCCCATCCTAGATCGTAGTTTAATGGTTCTATTCTCTGCCGTCGCTGCAGTCAGACACCTACCAAGGTAAAGAGCCGGAGGATGCTTTTCGTCGTGTTTAGTATAATTACAAACGATATATACAGTCAATATATACCTACATACAGACATGCACGCAGAGAAATAGCAGTTTGATATATACACTGCGTAACAGGTAAGTTCTTTTGTAACACAATGCCGGCGGATTTTAATGTTTTTATGTTCTCTGTGCCGTTTTTTGCTGTCCTCTATGCATTTGGGTACTCAGTTTTATTCAGAACATGGAAAGGAACAGCCCGTTTTGAGGCTGCGAGCTGCTGCAACTCGTTCATTCATGGTATATGTGTAGTGATTATGTGTTCCTATGACCTCATAATCAGTTATCCATGGAAACTGGATGCACCCAATACAAATCTAGAGAACAAAGTCATGGAGTTCAGCCTCGCATATTTTGCCATAGACATGATTCATTACTTGCTGATAAACCCATCAGACTATCTCTTCATTCTGCATCATGTTGCTACCTCCTCCTACATGATTTCCTGTAGGTATTACACAGGCCATGGTGGGGTTTCTGCAATTTCTCTCATGTGTACTGGGGAGGCCACAAGCCCTTTTCAGAATGTGTGGACATTGGCAAGGATGGCTAGAGGGGACTCCCCTTTGGCTAGTAGGATTTATGCTGCTATGTCACCTGCTTTTACAGTTTATTTCACAATTATGAGGTGTATTGTTGGCCCCTACATTGCCTGGGAGTTGGGATCGTTTTACTTTCCTGGAAGAGCTGACAAGGTCATCCCTAGGGGGATTGCATACTTTTGGATGCTCACTGTTATTTTGGCCATTGTGGGGAGTGCTGTTTGGGTTTATAAGCTCTGGACTGGATTGATTAAGTTTTATGCAAGGAAAAGGTCTCCAAGCCATAAGATCAATGTAAAGAAGGCAGAGTAATCTACTGTCGAATAATTTCTCTGCACCGTATCTTTAAACTTTGGCTTATTTGTTAGGATGGGTGAATGTTTGAACCCGGATCCTTTGCATCTCACAAGGGTTTGGAGTGTAAGGAGAAATACGGTTTAATTTGGTGTTTCTTGTTTCTTTGAAAGAGACCTTTACGGATAAAATTAGAGACCTTTCCGGATAAAATTAAAAACAAAAATCCCATGGATATTACCTTGTATGCGTTTATTTTACAAGAAACAGAATATCCAGAGGTGCTCATCTCAAAAAATTGCATTCTTAGGCTGTTTCTGGCCTGTGGCAGACTACCTGTCAAATGGGCTGAAAGTAGCTTAGAATTTTGAAATTAATTTGTCCATTATCCGGTAACATTTATATATTTAACTCTTTGGTCTACGGCTCGACCTCCACATTGGGATTGACAGCTGTTTACATATTTTCTTCTGTAGAAAATTGTTTTTTTGTTATTTTTGGAATTCTAATTGCTTCTAACAGTCTTGTATGATATTTTCTTACATTCGTATGAACTTAAACTGTTTACTTGTATTGATAAAATTCTTGGAGCAGATTTTGCATATACCTTTGTTCTTGTAGAAAGTTTGTACTTCGAGAAGGCTGAATGTTCTTGTATTGTTTCGTGTGATGATATAAAAAAATTAATATATATTGAATATTTTTACAGTTCTTATTCCCAAACCTCAGAAACCCTTTTTTCTCAATCCTGCTTCCTGTTTCTCGTAGCATAGCTGTGGACTCTAGCTTGGCAGGTTTATCTGTATATGGTGCTTAAATGACCTGTAGTAATAAAACACCTGTAGTGATAAAACTTAAAATACGTGAATCATTATGGATGGGCCTGACATGCAGCAGCTTACAAAAGCCTCCCTCTTTTTGTTTTGTCGGCATAATTTTTGATAATGTTTGTCACTTTTTTATGTGGCATTAAGACTATACCTCTGCTTATAGAAGTAATTGCATGCGATGTTGGTCTTCAATTATATGAAATATATTGTGGCTTCTGTTAGGTTGAATTCGTGTCTATATTAACATATGGTCTCAATGGAAATACTGGTTACTACTAAACACTTTTGGAGGGAAAGTATATCTAGCCTATGGAAGGTCTTTCTACCTGAAACTTCCTAAAATGGTAAATTCTCATCTTTGCACTTTGGGTAATTTTCATTTGTCCTATATATGCAGAAATTTTACCAACATTTTGTAACATATCTAATGGTAAATCAATGCAAGCACAGAAATCCTAGTTAATCTTACCCCAGCTTTCCTTTCTATATATTTTACCTCTGTTTTGTATTGATTTTTTCTTTTAAATTTACTTGACCCTCATCCTTTCGGGCAATTTCAAAACTCGATTTCACAGAATATTTGCAACAGTTGTGTGCTCTTAAAATCATTCTTGGTGTCATAAACAGCGTTAGCACATCTGAGAAAGACATGATAGAACATCTGCATTGCACAACCATGCGATCTATGATTATGAGTGCTAAAAGGATAATATCATAATACAACATGGGATTCACTCTAGATTTTTAATGTCTTTATAAGTTTGTCTAGTTGATTCTGAACAACTGTTCTAGGCTATAGGCCTTCTACTTTAAATGTCTATAATTTTTAATTTCTATCTTTACTATTTAATATTTATGGTAACATTCTGAGGGTATCGATTTATTAAGTTTTGAATTTGATTTTCTAGGCAATGATTGGTATTGGAAAGAGAAACTACAGTTTTTATGAACCCTTTTGAATGTTATGCTACAAGTAAAAAGAGAAAATCTTCCATATTGAGAGTATTGATTTAAAAATTTTTCTATGCAATGATTGGTATTATAAGGAAGAATCACAGCCTTTATGAATCCCTTTGATCCTGGGTGTATGAGACACCTCTTGTTGAAACAAATCCTTTTGATCCTAGGTATATGAGACTCCTCTCGTAGAAACAAAGGGACATTGTTAATCCATCTTTTGTTACCCTGTAGGTTTGGACCTTGTGACCAAGCTCAGGAGCAAACTGGACCTTGCCAATCTACAACAGGAGTGTAGCAGAATCATCAGATAACTGAGAGTCCAAATTTGCATTAAAAAATGGCAGTGAAGAATACAAGCACTGCAAATGTTGATAAAGAAGCAGTGTCCAGATTATGGTATAAAACACTTTTCCCACCCACATGACAAACAGGAATTGCAAAATTTCTGTTGCTATTCATATGTCATTTGTAGAATCATAGTTGCAACACTGGCCAAAAACTTGGCGAGCAAAGAAAAAATCGCGAGTTTTTTTCACTCCCGAGTTTTTGGTGCAATTGTATGCCAGAAAAACTCGCCGTACCTTGTGGAAAAACTCACCGTACTTTTGGCAAGTTTTTCCAAAAAGTACGGTGAGTTTTTGCAAAAAACCTACGTAATTTGGAAAACGCCCAAGCAGCCGGCTAAAAAGGCATTTTGAGTTATTTTTTTCATTCATTTGCGTGCTCTACTTCAGAAAAAACACTAAAATGATGTGTTCCATGAAGGTTTGTGTGGCTTTGATGGTCTTAATTTGGGTTTTACTGTTAATGCAAAATGATGTACACCATGAAGGTTTGTGTGGTTTTGGAGGTCTTAATTTGGGCTTGGTAGCAGGGGCTCTACCCCTCGACCCCGCCCTGTATCGCAACAGGGAGCGCGCCCAGGGTGCTACCCTAGGACTCTGCGAGGGGGTATTGCCCCTAGACCCCTGCAAGGGGCGTTGCCCCTTGATCCTGTTGGGGGCACTGCCCCCAAACCCCCAAGGGGGGCTGCCCCTTGACCCCACTAGGGGTGCTGCTGCTCGACCCCATTGGGGGTATTTCCCTCAAACTCCCATTGAATTCATTTGATTTTCTAGGTATTCTCCACTATTTTCCTTAAGTTTTACAAAAACAATTTGCTATTTTCATTTTGTTTCAGACTATCAGTATCAGCATATTGAGCATTCCACATGAGGATGCGATTCTGTATCTAATTTTCTTTCAAATCAATCAACTATAACTAGACTCAGCTTGTTTCTTCTATGTAGTCATTTTATTGACTCATTGGATGCATCTTATCATTGAATTTTACAAAAAAGATGCGTTTTTAATGAAGTTAAAGTAATTTTTTAAGTTGCCGAGTTTTTTCCGAATTTTTACTGAGTTTTTGCCAAGTTTTTTCTGTATTGTATTTTATGGGCTTGCCAAGTTTTTGCAATTGGCAAGCTTTTCAATTATGGGCAAAATTATTCGAGTTTAATTTTCCATTTAAATAAAAAATGTACAATTTATTTATTTAAGTGAACATAAATTTTTGAGAAGGCATACTTAGGCACACCTGAGATTATGTACTCTAGGGGCTGCATGAATAACTACCTGCGCTTTTCAGCTTGGATGCCAAGGTCGGATGGATAACTATTTTGCTGAAATCTGCAATGAACTTACACTTGACTTTGTATATATGTTGGGGGTGTAGTGCTCCACTCGAATGGAACCCTAGTGAAACCATCTCAACTTCAAAAGTTGATCAAGGCTCAATTGAAATCTATGTTGCTCCAGGGTTCTCAATTTTTTGGGTCATTTTTGGGGATGGCAGGGGGACGGTAAAGGGGATGGCTATATAAAAAATAGGGAAAGTTTTAAATATTATTATGATAACATTGATAAAGCATTGATATATACATTATAGAACCTTAATATATAACATTTGTGTATATGTGCAAGAAAATTTAAATATATATAGAATTGCCAATACATTTAATATATCATATAATATTATATTTTATAATAATGACATTTTAATCTTTAATAGTATGATACTTCATCATTGATCAATGATATTATGACAATCATAAAGATAATTGTCTAAGTTGTCAGTTTTGGTCTCCACTCCTAGACCCCCTCATTGTAATCAAGTTTCTTATGTGATAAGAGATCCCAATAAATCATGGAGGTTGGGAGTGGAGACAGCATTGGGATTGAGGGGCAATGCCCCTCATGGTGGTTTGGGGGTAATGCTCCTAGCAAGGTCGAGGAACAACACCCTTCGTGGGGGTCTAGGGGCGATGCCTCCAACATGGTTGAGGGACAGTGCCCCTCGCGGGGTCCGAGGGCAGTGCCCTTGGTGTGCTCCCTATTGCGATATATGGTGGGGTTGAGGGGCAGAGCCCCCGTCACCAAGAATAAGTAAGGCTTTTGAAACCACACAAACCTTCATGGTGCATGCCATTTTCACAATTTTATCATTTTTCTAAGCCTCGGTTTTTTTTTTTAAATTAGCCATCCCTAGGATGGTTGGGAACATTTGTGACGTGCCCTAACCATCTCGGGGATGGCCAACTTTCCTTTTTATTTTTTTGGGATGTCCCTAGGTTTTAGGATGCCCCCTATATTTTTCCACAATTTGGGAATGGCCCAAGGACGCCCCTAGGTGTCCCCACATCCTTGAAATATCCTGGAAACGGGGATGCCCCAAAAAATGCTGAGGTTGTGTCCCTAGTTTTCCTTGATTGAAATTGATCTCCATTTGTTGTTTGATGTACAAACTTCTTTTGAATAGCTGGATTGAAGATCCCAACAAAAAAAAAAGCTTGCAAGGCTGAAATATGTTACAAAGGCTAAATCCCTGAGCAAAGGAACAATAATGGGTAAGGCATCTCTTTATATGATGGGACTTAGTTTAGAAATTGGTTGTATAAACAATTCTATTTTTGAATAGCTAGAGGGTGGATCACAATGAAAAATAAGTTTACAAGGTTGATTTGTGGTACAACTTACAAGGGCTAAACCCCTAGCAAAGGAATAGTGAAAGGGTGAGGTATCTTGTTATAAAAAAATAATTTATGAATTAGAGTTTATAAATATGTTTTGTTTCATTGAGGAACTTTCAGGAAGCTGTAAGAATAACATTATTTCTTTTATGCTTTGATACCAAGATTTGAGAGATAGTTCGCCCACCAAACTTGCATCTGCCTTCATCTTTTTTGTAAGTGACAGGATTAGCCTTGCTTCATAATGGGACCTGAATAAGTTTCAGACTCTCTTAGTGATACTCACCTTTAGTTGAATATATATATAGTAAAGGATACTTGAAGACTTTATGAGCTCCAGTTCTATTGTAGGGAATGACTTAGTCCAGCTCTTTTTACCTCAACAGGGCTTATGGGGTGAGCCTAGCAAGTTTTAAACCCAAGACCTGAACCAGTAAGCACCATGTACAACTGTTGAAATATCTTTCAATGTTGCATATCAACATTGAAGTTTTTAGAAAAGAATATCTAATAAGTTGACTCAACTCAGGCTAATAGGTGTGGATAAAAATTGTGGTTAAATCATCACAACAAATGAAAGTTCAAAAAATGGTAATGAACTGCATAGTGTTGTAAAAATGTCTGAAAATAATGCACATACCCACTGTAGAAAGGAATGACTCTTCTGATAACCATATTAATAAATTGAAGATCTTGATCAAAACATCATAAACTTGTGCTCCATGTTTCCTTTTAAAATTTTGCATATATAAAACAACGATTATTCATCTTCCATCTGTAGTTTAAATTCAAACTTTAAATTTTGCTGGAACATTTTTACACACGTTGCATAAGATACACTGATCATCTTCTGCAAAAAATAAAATAGGAAGGATTATTACATACAAGTAAAAATTTGTGGTAAAAGAAGAAAAGCAGAAGTAGTAACAAACAGCAACGGTGGCAGTTAAACTCACAATATTCAAAGGTCACCCTTCCAAAATATATTATCCCTTTTTTTTGTAAGTTCTAAATTTAAATTTTTACGTTCAAAGCATTGAATGAGCTCACATAAAAACCAATTAAAGATGTAGAGTTTTCAATGTATAAACTTGTTGTTCTTTGAGATCAAATTTGTTTTGAGTGAAAAAGTTCAAAATATTGTAGTCCTCTGTATTATAAAACAGTTATTCAACATCTACATATCTTTTTCATCCATTGCAGAGTTCATTCAAATGATGTATAATCGCTGATGACCACCAAACTAAATATAAAAAAAGTGAAATATCCATCAATCAATACATTGTTGTAGGGTTCGGCAGAACCCACCTGTACCTATATGGACCTGGTTTGGGGTTGGGAAGGCCTAGGGTTTGCCTTGCACCCCTGGGCGTAGGGGGAACCTAGATGGACCCAAGGGTGGCCCAAAAGAAAAAACATAAAAAATCATTTTTTTTAAAAACGTTTTTATAAACAAAACATGCCGAATACTTTATTTTGCTGATAAGTGATACAATTGTGAAATGTTGTGCACCATGAAGGTTTGTGAGTTTTCAAAGGCTTTAATTTGGGCTTGGGGGTGGGGGCTCAGCGCCTTGACCTTGACCTATATTGTGATAAGGAGTACATTAGGAGTGTTGCCCTTAGACCCCGCGAGGTGCGCTACCCATCAACCTTGCTAAGGGTGTTGCCCCTAAACCCGCATGAGGGGCAATTGACCTTGCTAAGGGTGTTGCCCCTGGACCCCAATGAAGGGCGTTGCATCTCAACCCATTTGGGTCTCCACTCCTAGACCCCCACTAGTTGCCATCCCCAAATGTAGGTCCTTGGTTCCCCCATCCTCGAGGCTTGTTCCCATGCCCCCCATCCCTTCATCTTGGGACTTTGTGGAATATAGCTTATTTATGTTCCCAAATCCAATTTTACGTGTTGTGGGTTTTTCTTCAATTGAGAGGAATTTGAGCACATACTCCTTTATCTATCTAGTTAAGTGCAGCTGATTGGGTACAAAAGAAGTTGAGGATTTGACCTTTGTGCACTCCAACCTGCATCTTGTGTCACATAAGAAACTTGATTAAAATGAGGGGATCATAAGGAGTCGGGATCTAACTCTTGAGTGTGCTTATTTAGACATTACTGCTGCACAACTTTCCAAAATCTCTTTAGATGAGAGAACTTCTACATATGACATGGAAGTGGGCATTGCAACTCATTGTGGTTCGAATGAAATTGAACCACATGTTGACTTTGATGCTCTTGATGAAGAGCAATATTAAGATTTTTGAATATTGATTGTAATTTTCATTTTGCATTGACATTTGAGAAATCAGTAAATTATGAATTGATGATTATTTTCTTTTTTGCAAATTATGAGGTATTTAAACATTTTATTTACTGGCAATTATGAGTATCACTGTTTTAATAATTTTAATATATATAAACTATAAATTATACACACACGATCCCGTACTTGCAACCAGGGGAAAAAAATAATGCTGTACTGGTGTATCTGAACCTTGAACCTGTACTCTTCTTCATACCAGGACCAGCAACCTAGATTAATAAATTATTTAATTGTGTAAATATCCTCAGCACACAAGTGTTATAAATGACCAGCCTCCTAGAAATCTAGATAATTCAATTCTCAGTTGGAATACCATTAATGCTTCTAAGCATCCACAATAGAAAGAGAGGGGCCAATCCAGGTGTAATTCTCAGTTGAAAAATTAAGTATACAGGACCTTATTTTGAATTGATCAAATATATTTGCTTAAGAAAGTAAACTATGCCCATTCATACAGTGAATAGTTGTTTAACTAATCGTCCGTTGCATATTCAACTCTAAACTATTGCAGTTAGAGCTACCATTTATAAATTTTTAAACCACAATAAAAATCAGTTTTAGTGTTTATTTTGTTGAATATCAACCAAAGGCCCATTGGAATATTTCTCTAGCAACAAAAATCTAAATTAAGTGGTTGACATGGTCAACATTCAATCGTAATTGTATTGCTTGTCATGTTCAGAAAAGAAAAGCACAATCACCAATGATTTCAACTTAGGTCACATCATAACCAACCTTTTCTAAAATTATTAACATTGATTTCAAACTAAAAATAGTAACAAAAATAAATGTTAATTAGTTTGATTCTCTACATTTGTGGCCAATAGTATGGCCCCATCAATTTCAGAGGAAATAATCAAACAATAACAAACCCAAATTACATGAGAGATCATTTGCAGCAGGGACACATAGATGCAATTAAACTATTTAGATACAAGTGTGAAAGAGTAATCTTAAACCCCTCCCTTCACATACTGTTGCCCACCAATGAGCTGACTTTGTACTGCCATTATAATCAATGGTGAGCTCTGCATTACTGCACGTTGCAGGGTCACAACGTCTGCATCTACCTTCTCTAACAATATCCAGTCATGGATGAGACTCAAAATCTTTATGTTCTGGAGTCTGTAACAAGCTTTTGTAATTTAATAATTTATGTGGATGAGTGGTAGCGACACAGCACTTTTTTAAATAAATGGGTGAATACTATAAACCTTTTTTAAAATCTCTATAATTGTATATAAAGAAGTTTTTCCACACTAGATACTAGCAATAGAATTCAGATGTCAAGCAATCAAGAAAAAACATCTATTTAAAGATTGTGCCTGAGCATACTTAGATAACATAAGAGCAATGAAATTAAGAAAGAAATTATTACTGTTTAGTTAACACTCAACTATTATTCAAGCTAACCATCATTGTTATTAGCAGCTTGAACATCGAAGTAAATTTTCAAATAAAAGAAGTCATCCTCAATAACAATGGCAGGTGTCATAGCTTTTGTCATTGCTTCCTACGCTCACTTCACATCCACGACATAAGCATCCAGAGTCCATAGTAACACAAACTGCATACTGAATTTCAAAGACAATCTGCACACAGTTTCTTCATTGTTCTGCGGACTCAACTTCTACACTCTTCGGAATAGTTAGCCACTGAACTTGGAAGGCAGTAAAGTGTTCTAAGGATCAGTTTTATTTGCCCCTTGTTCTCTCTAGCCATAGCTTCAGCACCGCAAATATGCTGCATAACCACAGAATACTGTGAAGTCCTCACCTCCTTCAAATCTCTCATGCAGATGAAAAGATCACCGAGCTGGTCAATAACATTGTCATAAAATTCTTTATCATTCTATCCATAATCTTAAATGGCTACTCACATGATGATTAGCTTCGTTATGAGAATTACTTAAAAACCTGATTTGGCTATTTTGAATATGCCATAGTTGAATATCATTTTCAAAGTATTCACACGATCCATACCTCTTCTATTCCTCTTGGATGAGTAACTGGCCTTGGAAGAAGTCATTATTCTCACAGTGAAAAGAGCGAAAATACTATACAATGTTTATACACACTAGCAGATGCCTTATTATCCACATACACAATGACACCTATTACCAACCAAAGCATAGTCTCTGTTAAGGCAAAAGAAACACAAATTTTTAACAGATCATAGCCCACGATAGAGAAAACAGGCTGTCCAAATGTGCATACAAGCATTGAAGTGATAAGCAGTGGGTGACCGAATAGAGAGTGATGGATGGGCTTGCAAACAACATTCACAAAGCTCGAAATATTGATATGCATCCCTTTAGGACTGGGGGGCTTTATTAATACAACATCAAAGACAAAATCAATTATTGAGAGAAAAAGGCTTTCACACAGTTTTCACCAGAAGCATTCAAATTGTATACTATAGGCTTTGGAAATTTCATGTCTATGAAAGAGAGAAAATATTATTTCAACCAGGGGCTAGCATGCTAGCACCACTCACAACACGAGTTTATTCTCCCAAACATCTCATAGTTGGTTAGAAGTCCAAATGTCCATTTATTGTTTGTCAAAGCATGATTATAATTTCCAAGAATTTTGATCTTGCCAATCCTATTAATTTGAATTACCCTGATGATATTTTGAAGTTAATTTTAACCATAGTGGCAAAAAATTGCGAGTAATCACGAATCAGGTTGCTGGTCAATTTTTTGACAGGCAGAAATTGTGGTTTTTTGAAAAAAGTGGCTGAAACAATTTTTTTGACAATTTTCAGCCAACTAATTGTGAAAAAATTGCCAATAAATTATCCAGATCACAATAAATTGTGAGTTAAACCAAAAAAATATCCATATTTCCCATTTATTTTGAACACCAACCCTTGTTTTTTGCAAATTTTGCCAGCTGCACAATTTTTTCTTCCTGAAAATTCTAACCTGATTTGATTCCGATTAAATCATGATTTTTGAAAAAATCTTTATCTTTTGGTTTGTCAATTCTTGAGAATGATTTTCGCCACTATGTAATAATAACAACTACCTTAATAATAATGCAACTCATAATGCCATCACTTGCCTTAATCCAACTCATATCATTGAAGTCAGACATCATATTTTGGACACCGTCACTTATCCAAAACTGATATTATGGTTAACTGATAAAGTGGTTTATCACTTTATCTTACAGAGTACCTTCCAACAATCAATTTGTATTAAATGCAACGGCCCCAACACCAAAAAGGGATGATCAATTTTTTGTTAAGAGCGAAGACCCAAAACCATTAAGAACAACTCATCAAAAAACTTGACTTCTTAATGCTGACTGGAAACAACCGTAATATCCCCTTTCCTCAGATCTAGGGTTTTGCTGGTTAGTTCAGACAGTTGTAATGAAAACACAAAAAATTTCTAAACGTCCTATCTGCTGTTTATGATAGGTATGATACTAAATCATGCCTATTGATTGGTAATATGATCCTTTCATAAACAAAATTGTAGGTCTGAAATTGAGATATTGAATGCACTAGATCAAGATGCAGATCAGAAATATATAGAATTGATATTTATATTTTCCAACACACAAGTGCACATACAATCTGTGTCAGTTTACAATGATAGCAGACCTGTGCAATCAGGTGCAGATGTATGCCATGGATTCTGACTTATTCACTCTCAGAAACCCTAATACTGTTGTTACTCTTCTTCCCTTGATTTGCTGTTCAAAATGAATGGTATAGGCTGTGCTCGGACACTTAATCTTCAGCGAACAACAGGCAGAAATTCAGTGATACATCCCATATAAACTGTCACTGTCAAAGATCCAATCACATTTGACTTTTGAGACATCTTTTGAATGGTGCAACTGCCTTGGATAACCTGCAATCAGCTCCAAATCACCTTTCACAGATGCTAACCTTCCTTGTATGGTGGCGCTCAGATCCAGCTGCAATATGGATATTCAGCCTCTAAAATCAGAAAATGCTTGGAATCTTCCTGCGGCTAGTATTTGGAAATAATATCAAATTTTGGCAATGGACGTCTTCCTTGGAATGGTGCCTCAGATCTGCCCCAAGTAAATGATGAACCAGCAGAGACTCTTGAATGTTAATTAAACCCTCTCTACCTCAATGCTCAGGTTGATTAAGACCCTAGCAATGGCGACCTACATAAATCAGATCCACAGCTAGGCAAACAAGAGAAATCCCTGCAATCATAAAATAAAAATATGGAAGGAAAATTTGACAGGAGAAGGTTGAAGGTTTCATACCAACCTTGATGCTTGCTAGGGTTTGCGTCCCAGCAATCACACTTTGGAGAATGATTCCAAAATCATGTCCAAAACAACCAGATGCTTACGCCCAGCCAGCTGAATTATATTTATACCTATTTGATTTGAAGTTGGCGGCAAAAAAAAAAATCTAGGTCAGCCCAAATGAGAAATATTATAATTTTTAAATTACTATTAAATTATTAAACTTGGTGCCCAAAATAAGGTCTAGGTCGCCAAAATTCAAAATAAAAAGATATTATTTTGTTAGTGTTTAAAATAACTTTTTATTTTTATTTATTTATTTATTTTTGACTGCTGGGCCGACACAGCTGGGGCAGGGATATGACAACAACTCATATCTTTAACATCTAACTAGAAAGTATTGCCACTCATATAACTCCTAACGCACTTGTTTTCGAAATAGACTTCTAACCCCCTAAAAAATTTAAGATTCTTCTAGTTTTCCAGTAATTTGCATCTGATACTTCATTACTAGATTTGACCTTTCTTCCATTTTATTTTAGATTTTCTCTGAATTCTATTTGTCTCTTATGTAGTTTGTATTAGATAAATTATGCTTATGATTTTGAACTACCATTATGGTGATCCATTGGTCAGTTATACACAACATTTCTTGGAAGATAAACCTATGGTGGAGACAAATTAATAAATCTTTGCTCTGAAATCTAATTTAATTGAGCAAAATTCAAAGTTCAAAAGCACTCAAAAGTATTTTTGCCGCCCATAATCTATTAGCCAAAGGTTAGATATAGCAGGACTAGTCTAGGAGATACAAAAGCACGACATAGCTGACTTTAGTCCTCAAAAAAGTCTGTTATTGCTCAGTGAACTTTATGGTTCATTTCTCTTTGGCCAATTTATCTGGCAGTCAAGCTGATGGGGACTGAACTGCTTGAGCAAAGCTTAGCTTAGCATGACAATGTTTATATAAGTCAGAACAACTCAAAGGTTACACCTTTTTGGAAACCAGGACACTACATTGTAAAATCAGAATGTGAAAATCTTCAAATTTTTCTAAGTAACATTTGCATCACATCCCATTTTCCAAAATCTATACATTCAACTTTCGTGCAATTGTCCATAGATCACTTGCCAAATTGTTACAGATCCAAATCGCAAGGTCTAAAATCTGTTTTTAATTAGCTTTGATTATAATTTCCCTTTTTCACATGAGGGGTTATGACCCTTCTTCCTATTGTAAGATTAGTGATTATGATTTAGAAAAGGAGGAATTGGTAGCCCTCTACAAGAGAGCCAGATGTACTTCTTTGGCTCAGGCCTTGTGGAAGTATGGATTGAACCTTGAACATTTGCCCCCAGGATAATTTATATAAGGGGAACACTTCTACAGCTGGGTAATGACCATGACTAATTTAGGGTAGGGGAACTGATCAATAAATTCAAAGACAAGTTATGACATTCCACTGTAACTGTGATGCATTGCAGACTTGTGATCCTGCCAGCTGTTGGGTGTTGTGATTGTAATGAAATCTCCAGCAGCTGGGATGTAGGAACCTATTGCGAGAATAAAGGATCATGTCCTACTAAAACTAGAAGTTTGTTGTAGAATAGTTTGGATAGAAATAGAAAAAGGTTAGTTGCTATAGGGAACTTTGATTTTCCATTTAAACAAAAAATATTCATTGTTTCTGAGATTAAGAAGATAGTAGAACTAGAAATACTGCATCATAGTTTGTGTTCTGTGGATTTGGCACTGCCGGTAATTAAATATATTGTTATTCTATTTCCCTTGTCCTCAGATTTCATTCTGCCGTGTTTTCCTCGTGCAGGTATTACCCTAAAGAGTGGTTGCAAGAATACAACAGAAAACATAAATATCGTACAATTGTGAGTCAATTTTCCGCATCAGTTGTTGCAGAGACAAGAAATATTCTGCATCAGTGGAGTGCAGTAGAAAGCAGAAATACTCTGCAATCTAGATTTTCTGCATCAATTGCAGAAGAAAGGGAAAAAAACTTCTGCCTCGGTATCAAAGCAAACTATAAAATGGCCTTGAAGTTAGGAAGGAGAGCTAGGAAGAATAATAGGTTTAGAAAATTAGAAGAAATGATTGGGGTTTGCTCTAGAGACTAGAAGCAATTGAAGCCAGATTCCAGCTGGATTAGTCAGAAGATGAACAAGAAAATTTGGGAACCCCAGTTAGAGCAACAGATTCCATGGAAAGACCAATATAAGCCATTTTAAATCAAGGGATTAAAGGTAAGGCCAAAGTTTCAAACTTTACTGGTGAGTTGATCCCTGACTTGTTAATGGATTGACTACAAGGTATTGTGATATGGAGGGCATTGATGAAGGGGATCACAGAGAGTTAAATTTAAGGTAGCAAGGATGTAGTTGCATGTCGCCTTATATTGTGTTATCCTCCAAAATACCTGGAGAGGACACGGTAAATATGAGATCAGATTATGGCCCAAGAAGCTATAAGAGTTGCAAGCCAAATTGTTAGCTGCAAATTATTTGCATAAGGTGTTCAAACAATTCCATAATTTGAGTAAGAGGGAGCTGCCTGTTGTTGAATCTGAACAGTTTATGAAAGTGGAGATAAGAGCAAATCTGCAAGAGGACAATTAGCAGTCTGTTGTGAGATATGTCAATGGATTGCAGTTCCAACTGCAGAATGAGTAAGTATTAATCAAGCTACAGTGGGTAAAGCCTATCAATATGCTTTGGAGGTTAAAGAGAAATTGAGGCAAAGGTAAGTTGTTCAGCAAGAAAGGCAAAAATACTTCAGAGGAAAACAAAGTTCCTTGAAAAGTTAAACTGCCAAGAATGAAAAGCTTGAAATGTTTCATATATAGTGGAGACCATTAAATCCCTAGACTGTCCATAAAACCCCAAAAGGGCAATGTTAGTCTACAAGGAACATGCAACCCAAGGAGTTGAAGTAAAGGACACTATTATCGAGAAACAAAGAGAACCCAGAAGCTGATTAGTGAAGGAAGAGTGTCTTCTGAACAAAATGCAAATGCAAGGTTCCGTTCACAATCTGGTAAGTATAGAAATAGTACAAAACTTACAACTTGCATATATTCCAAATTCAAATCCACATACAATTGACTGGTTAAAAAAGAATTATAGTATACTAGTTGATCAATCTTGTCTGGTTGCTTTTAGCATAGACTGAATGTAATGCAACGTGGTGCTGATGGACGCATGCCATTTTCTGTTCTTTAGGCCCTAGCCCTACGAGCAAGAGTACACCTATGGAGTATAACAAGGTGGGAAGACACACCTTTTAAAGTCCTGGGAAGATGAAGGGTCACCTGAAATTTCAGCATTTTCATTTGTAAAAATAAGTTTAAGAAACTTTGCAAACATAATGAAGGATAAATCTATTATCTTCCATACCTGAGAGAAATCCGCATAGACACAAGAGACACATATATATGAGCATGAATCAATAAATACATGCCTAACTGTTTTGTATATTCAGGTGAGGGATTTATTATTGAAGTTTTCCTAAACATTCAAGACTTTATGTTCTGCTGTTAAACTCATCAACAAAGAGGAACAATTGTCATGTCCCCATCCTAGTCAGCACAGCTGGTGACAAGGTTAGCCTATCATTTCGATCCTTGTAGGCTGATAGAAGTGGGCAGAGGATCTTTTGGAGCCGTTGCTCAGTGTTTGGTAGCTCCAGTTTGCAGTTGTATAGGTTGGGCCTTCGCAGAATCTTCCAGTAAGCATTTTCAGGAAACTTTCTATTTTTAGAAAGTTAGGTCAGGGGGAAGCTGCTATTTCGGGCAGGGCACCTGGTTCAGCCATTCAGCTCAGAATCGACCCAATTCAGCAGTTGGTTGTTTAGACGGAGAAATAAGGAGTATTTAATGGATTATTAAATATTTAATATTTTGACTTTATAATAAAGTCACTTTATTGAATTATTTAAATATTTAATTATTTGGCTTAATTATAAAGTATTTATTATACTTTATAATAAATTATTAAATGATGACTTAATGAATATTTTATATTCATTAAAAGAGGGGCGCCAATAATTAATTAATTCTCCTAAGTTTAAAGTGCAAATTAAATCATTTATTTTAATGATTTATTAAAAAGGAGAATGGGTCGAATTTTTCTTCAAGGCAATATATACCTTCTCACAGGCAAAATTGAACTATCCTGTTTATTATTCAATTTTGTCTTTAATTGCTCTGAGCATTGGAGTTTGCAAACCCTAGGGTTTCTGGCAGACGAACGTTTCTGGAGAACGAAAACTCTTCGGAGATCAGGCAGACTGAGGCTGTGAAATATCAGTTGAAGCTTGCACTTGGTGATTTCATCCAGAGATCACAGTTTGAGATTATTGAGTTATTTATTCAGTGATTAGCAGAGAAAAACATCTTCCATTTGAGGCGACTTCAGCAGAGGGATATATTCAGTGATCTGGCATCTTTTCCTTGGAGTCCGTACCATTCTTGTTGCTGCTGCAGGCAGGCCGTACTTCTGTACCTGCAGGCCGTACTTTATTTCTTCAGAGATTATCTTCCTGTTCTCAGATCCTGGCTCTCAGTTTTAGGCGCTGGCTTTTCCCTTGAGCATTTCTGGAGATCTTGCATTGTATTCAGAGTCTGGAGATTCATTCTTTTTACTGGCCGTACCATCTTGCATTTATTGCAGCCGCCACCCAGGTTCTTTGATAAATATTCATTGTATTTCATTTATTACTCAGATTCTTGTATTTAAAAAGCTCTGGAAAATCTATATATTGGTGCGCCCTTGTTATCTGAGCATTTCTGAGTATACTGCATGAGTTTTAGATTTCTTTTGAATTTATTGGGATTTTATTAGAAAATCGCAGCTTTTAATATTTTGTCAAAAAACCTCAAAAACACAAAAAACCAAAAATTTGCAAAAACATTACAAAAACAATTAGGGTTTCAATTTGAGAACCACCAGGGTTCTGACAACAATTATGTAAGGTCACCCCTCTCCTACATATTCATCCATTGCCTCAAAAGGTTAGGTAACATGGAAATATTTGTAAAAGTGTTGATCCTTTCTACATGAAGGATGGATTTAGGATAGTCTAGTAGTTGAGTTTAAAATTGATGGACATTTAATGTTATGACTGATAGTGATGATTTTTTATGTTCTATATTTTCCAATGTCTATGAATTGTTTTTGATTAAGGAAAAAATAGGTTTTGAAGGGACCTGAAACCCTTTACAAATCCAAAAAACAAAGCTGCAAAAAAGACAGTTTGCAGCCAGCCAAAAAAAACCAGCCCCCAAGCAAGGCCCATCAAGATTTACAATTAGAACTTCTCTTGTGGGAGCGAAGAGTCATTGAAAGAAGGCCTAGAGAATTTTTCTTTCTTGCCCATAACAATAATCCAACCTTCTTCCACTTGCGCTGCCTTATCTTGCCAAGCCAACACACTTTTTTCCTGAAGATGAATCCCTGCAGCCCTTGTCTTAGTGATTTCAACATTATTCTTCCATGCCGGCATAGACATATCAGAAAAGCCACCAGAAATGATAGCCAGAGCACTATCCCCTGAAATGGCAGCTTGAGACCCTATCTCTTGCTCTTTAGAGGTTTCAACAAGATGAATTTGTATAGCTTCGGCAGCCCCAGAATGTCTATGAATTGTTGATAAGTTTCTTTTACATATTAATCTAGAACATGTTTCAGCAAGATATAGAGGGCTGTGAGACACCTCATATGTCATTTGGGTCATATCTAGGCCCATATATGCATTATATACCACTTAAATAGCTTTAAAACACCTCTAATATGTCTAAATAGACTCTAAAAGTGTAAAATATTATATAAAAAAGGTAAATGCGTGGGAATAAGATAATTAAGTGTTATTATGAAAGGATATGATGGAAAGACATTATGAAAATGTATTAAGAGGCTATATAAAGAAGGGAAAGGTTAGAGATAAGATGGGAAAGAGTGTGGAATCATGTGGCATTATATGAATTAAATATATTTGGGAATAAGGAAGATGATAAGTAATATTAAAGCAAGATGAATTAATTTTAAGACGTGCATAAGCTATGAAAGCATATTAATATATGATATTATATGTGTATATGTGTATGAATCCACATAATTTATTATAATTTGGTTTATACTAAAAGAAGTTAAGATCTATTGTGGAGAGGACACTTGCCATAAGATGAAGAAATTCCCTCTCTTATTTATGCATTTCTCTTGAGGATGAGAAACACATTTTTTATTAGAGCATCATTTTTCAAGATGAAGGAAGGGAGAAGACAATTGGGAAAAAGGATTAAGAGGAGAGGAAAATCTTAGAGGAGTCTTCATAATAAATGTATCATCAAGTGTGTTGGGAAAAGATTTCTCATGTTGTACAAATATCTTGTAGGTATAGATTTTTGGAGATGAGGCAAAAACATTGTGAGGTTATGCGAGGAGAATTATGGTAAGAAATGGTATGCTATGTTTTGTTAACTAAAATGAAGAAATAAGTTATTGTTTTTTAATTGATCTATTGTCAACCAAGTTGCTAGTTAAGTGATGAAATAAATCATTATTTCAAAAAAATAAAATTAAAGTTAGTAAGTCTTTGTGGATGGTAGATGTGTTTATGTTTTGTCCTTGTTTGTATGTTGTGGGCATTATATTTTGAAATTTATTAATGTTTAAAGTAAATTTAATAGGGGAAATTATTTTAAGGTTGTTCTCATTCCCACACTACGTTTTTCCTCTCCCCACCTTCTAGGCAACATACTAGTGATGCCATTGTACATATTTTTTTTTTTGATAGATGAATGCTTTTGACTGGAGCTATCAACCAGTGAGGCCACATTCGGGGGACCTCATCCCTATCATTCCATCCTCTCCTATCTCATCTTCTCTCCCTCTTCTCCTTCTCTCATCTCCTTCTCTCCTCCTCTTTTGCTCCTCTCCTTTTTCTCCTTCCCTCCTCCTTGCTCCTCTCCTCCTCTTCTCCTCCTCCTCTCATCTCCTTCTCTCCTCCTTGCTCTCCTCCTCCTTGCTCCTCTCCTTATCTCCTCTCTCCTTCTCTCCTCCTTACTCCTCTACTCCTCTACTCCTCCACCTATCCTTGACTCCTCTCTCCTCCTCCAGCTCACCCTCCACCTTGTCTTCCTTCTGTCGATCATCGTGCATCTCCCTGCCTTCTCCCCACACCACCATCACCGTCAACCTCCTGCTTGCTAAATATCGCCGCACCATCCTTTTCCATTGCTCCTGCCTCCCGACTTATTTGACCTTGCAATAGTGTTTGTCTACCATCATAGACACTATGATCTCCAATGAGCACCTGCAGACTCACCACCAAACAAACTCCAACAACTACCATCCCATACCACCATGGGATGTGAACTCTTGATGCAATGTATCTTGCTGCCTCAAGTGCAACAACTATCACATTGTGGCGTCAACCCCTGATAACATTGCACATGTTGTCTTTAGTTTTTTTTTGTGTGGTGTTATTTTTCACATAGGTAAAATATGGGCATTACTAATTAAGTAAAAAGATAACTAGCTATGTTCTAGTTTGATCTTAGTTAGGATACTAAAAGGATGGGATCATTATATGAGTTGTCTATGTAGAGCATGATTAATACATTTCTGCATTATGAAAGTGGCATTTCCTACTAACTATGACTTAACTTGTATTCAATAGTATAATGATTGTAGCATGCCAACCTTGTCTATGGAAACTGTTGTATGTTGAATAGGTTTTCCAATGTATGAAATGAGATAATCCTTGATTGCGACTTTGACTGTGAAGAGACAAAGATCTATAACACGAGATATGTATTTTGTAGATTTTGCGACCATGATTTGTCATTGGTCTATTATTTGGTTAGACTTATAGTTTGGTGGGGGTTTGAGGGCAATCCCCTGGTGGGGTTGAGGGGCAACACCCCTCATAAGATCCAGGGGCAGAACCCTTGGTGTGTTTCTTGTAGTATAAGGTGGGGCCGAGGGGGTAGAACCTTTGCCATCATCCTAAATGAAGACCTTCAAAACTACAAACCTTCATGGCACACTTCATTTTCATATTTTTTTGTAAATCTTAGATGGGTATGTCATAAACAAAACAAGCATTGATAGGTTGTAAGTTTTTTTAAAAAGTACCTAAAACATCCTTGGGTACATTAGGGGACACATAGCCATCCTTGAGGCACATGGGGGATGCCTAGACATCTCCCAATTTTCCTTGGGATGGCTAGCCATACCCTAATAGACTCTACACTTTTTTTGATGTCTCAGGGAAGTGTTCAAAATTTTGAAAGAATAAGGGGATGAGGTGGGAACATTTCCTACTCATCCTTGCATCCCCAAAATGCCCTCTTTTGGGGATGATGTTGTTTTGGGTAAGAGGTGTGTTCTTGGGGAGCATAACATTTTAGATTTTACTTGTTTGGTGCAATGATATTCTTTGAGGTACATTTGACGAGTGATTACTGTAAGATTTGGATTAAAGAAAGGGATGAATGTAAGATAGGGTTCAAAGCCAAGGATGGTTTTATGAATGGTTGGTGATATCATTTGAATTGTATAATGCTCTTGCCACTTATATTTGAATCATGAATCAAGTATTTAAGCCTTGCATTGAGAAATTTGTTATAATTCACTTTGATGACATTTTGATTTTTAACACCAATTGGAAGAACATTTGAAATAATTGATGACAATGTTTGATACAATAAGAGTAGAAAGGTTATTTGTAAATTTAAAGGAGCGAGTTTTGTAAAGACAAGTTGGCTTTCCTTGGGAATGTGATTTCAATAGATAGAGTGAGCATTGATCTAGAAAAGATTAGATCCATACTTGAATGACTTGTTCCTCATCATTATAGATGTGATGATTTTTCATGCGTTTGTAAACTTATAAAAGAATATGTGAGAAATTTCAATGAGGTAATTGCACTATTGATTGAATGCACAAAGGGGAGATCTTTTTCATGGAATAAGGTAGTTGAATGAAGCTTTGAACTTCTCAAAAAGATGACCAAAGCTCCAATCCTTGATTTAATGGGCTTTGAGAAGCTATTTATTTCAAACTGTGATGCTTCAACAATGTTGAATGGAGGAATTTTCTATTTTATTGAAAAGATAAATGATGCCAATAAGTTTTTGGCATTTTTTTTAATAAATAATTATGTTCCTCTCCATTGAAAAATGGAGGCACTACCTTGTGCATAGGGAATTCATCTAGTTGACAAAAAAACAAGTGCTGAAATATATAAAATCTCAAGCTAAGTTGTCCCAAAAGCTTGTTGATGGAATTTATTCCTATTAAGTTTTACATTTGGAGTGCAACATATAAGTGGTAAAATTAATGTTGTGGTTGATGCCTTCAAGTAGGAGATGTCATTTACTTGTCACAATAACCAATGGGATTGTTGTTGTTTGGAAAAATGGAAGAATATGCCATTGATCCTTATTTCAACCAAATTGTTAAGGTTTTCAATGATGTAGGTGTAGGATTTTTTTTTTTTTTTTGGAGAATATTTGCTAGTTGATGAATCTTCATTTAAAGAAATCTAATTTGTATTCACATTGTGTATGGAAGTGCAGTGTTGATTAGGGAAATGAATTCAAATGGGAGGTTATTTTGGTAGAAATAAAACTTATAATTGGGTAAATGAAGATTTTGGCTCTCAAAGGAGGAAGGATATCAATAAATTTGATTTTGCATGTAGAATTTTCCAAGTTCGTAATGTTGGGAAACAAAAAATTGGTTTATATAAATCCCTACTAGTACCTTAAGGACCATGGGTGGACATACCCATGGGATTTTGCCTTTGGGCTACCTCATACTTAGAGGTAGCAATTCCATTTTGTTCTAGGTAAGGAAATCAATGAAACAACTAGGATTGAGGATTTGGTTTTTAAAGAGACTATGCTTGCCTAGGTTGCTAAAGACAATCACAAGTAATTGAATTATAAAGTTCCCTAGTCACTTTTGGAGGACATTATAGAAGAAACTCGACAAGTTGTAGTATACTTTGGGCTAACACCCACAAATGGGTGGACAAATGAAAATGGTGAACAAAAGTTTGGGAAATTTACTTTGGCATCTAATTGGGAATAATCTAAGACAATGAGATTTAATTTTGGCACAATTTCAGTTTGCTTTCAGTTCCAACGTCAATAGATCCATGAGTAAGTCACCTTTCCAGGTTGTGTCTGCATACATCCAAGAGGGATATTAGATTTAATTGATCTTCCTAAGCAAAGACAAGTTAGTCGAATTGCAGAGAATCTTGTGAAGCATAGACATGATGTTCAACAAGAAGTTAGGTTGAAGTTATAAATTAGGAATGTGAAGTATGAGTGTTGGGAATTATCACATATAATTATTATTATATATGTTTAGATTGGTATATAGGTTTAATCTATTAAACCTATTATAATATAGTTTATTAAATAATTTAGTTCAATTGTTAGTGGGATAGGATTACATAAATATATTTTATCCAATTTCTTAGGAATTGTTAGTGGTTAATATCTAAATAGTGAGTTGTATGTTAGTCACAAAAAATACTCACCGAAGGACTAGAAGTTAGATTTATAAACTATGGAGGGTCTTATCCTAAATTAACAAGGGTACAAGGGGACATGTCCCTGAGTTTTTTGGAAGTTTACCCACATTGGGGATGTTTTGAGGATGTGGGGACAACTTGAGGATGTTTCTAAGCCATCCTCAAATCTTTTTTTTTGCAAAAATGTTTCTAGTACTTGGGGACAGGAGAAAAATGTCGTAGGGACGATCGATCATCCTCAAAATGGTTAGGGGACATCATTTTGGGCACTGATTTAAAAAAATTGCCACACTAATGCAAAAAAAAGAATTTAATATGTTTGTGGGCCCCCAAACATTTCTAAGCTCTAAAACAACAAAAAGACTCCTCCATATGAAACTATTATTCTTTATAACATGCAAAAAAAATTGTAGCCAAGTTAGAAGGAGAACTTGCAATAGGGTTTGAGGGTGCAGTTGGAAAAACCATCATTGGTTAGCAACAAAGGTGAGGAATGAGGTGGCAACCAAGAAGAGAAGTGGAAAAGGTATGTTAATTTTTCATTTGCTTTTTTTTTTCAAAATTTTCAAAGTTTAAAAGATGAAAGGTATGATAAATTTATTTATTTATTATTTATTTTTTAACTTTTCAAATTCCAAAACAAAACAACATGAGTAGCAGTAGTGAAAGCAGTGGGCATGATGAGAGGGAAAGAGAAAATGAAAACCAACATGGGGGTTCATCAGGGTGTGAGAGTGGTATGAGTGAAGGGGGACAATCTCTCAAAAAGATCCATTTGAATACCTTTCTAAAGCTCTAAAATAATTCCACATTACCTACCTACAAGTTCCATCCACTTCGCGCTTGTCTCTTGTGTCAGTGGGGAAATTTCTATTGGGGACATGCGTACGACACGTGGACGTTTGTGTGGTGCGTTGTCATCCCTGAGAGATTCCTGCATCTGGAATCCAGAGGGACATAACATCCCCATTGGGGATGAAGCGTAACACCTCTGTGTCGACCAGCGGACCCAAAAATGACTCTTGCCCTCCCATTTTCATCTTCAAATGCATCTCTCCCATATTCATTCCATCTTCTACAATCTCTTTGACAATTCTACGCAATAGCTTGATCTCTTGAGCATTACTCAACAGGTTGTTGCTCCATCAACTTCACTAAGAACTTGTTGTGCTACCATAGAAGCTATGCTTTTGGCATCTTGTGAGACCTCCTTCGTCACCGCTGCAGTTGCATTGACTTTTCCAAATTTGTAGTCTTGCATTCTCCCTTCATTGACCTTGAGTGCCTTTGGGTGGAGGTGGTATTGCTTCACTATCTTTCTTTTGTTGTGGTTTGATAGAGTAGCATTTTGTTTTTCATAGTGTTCGATATTCACCTTTCTAGCATTTCCTTTATTGTGTTTTGTTTCTCTTCATCTATCTGGCTATCTATGGAGCTAGAAACACCAAAGTAGGGGTTTGGCTGAGGCAAACCCCTATACAACTCAAACATTTTTCCTCTCTTTGCTGTGTGTAGGTTTATGCTCATGTGGAGCTTGTTGGCGAACTAGACTCGTAGTGAGTTATCCTTTACCACCTTTATTTTCTATTAGATCTCTACTATCACTTTTCTAGTTCTCTAGTTTATTCTATCATTTATCTTTTTGTATAGTATTTTAAAATTCTCTTGCTAGACTATTAGTAGGTTTCTCACACTTCATTCTATACTTTTGCACCTTCTAGCCATACGGATGCCAACGCCCCCAGTTAGACACCAACACACCTCATTGTCGTCCTTGACCTATGTTGTTGTCCTTGGGCATAGAGGTGTTTGAGGTACAAATCGGGTTCTAGAAACCAACTCATTTTGCCCCATCTGAACATTCATGTTAGTAGAGTGACAAAAGCACTTGAGAGTGTTGTTCATTCTCTATTGTTGACCTAAAACACTTGTCTAACTTGAGGTAGTTTAGGGTTGCCCTTCACTTTTGACTCTATGTGACCTAGAGCCTTGATGTGGTTGGTTCCCCTACTCTACATTTTGGTTCCGTTTAACAGTGCTGAAAGGTCCTTTCCTCGTATCCTAGGAGCGTTATGGGTGTGAGTGTTGTGGCGTGTTTCGCCTTGCAACCCAACCTACGGCCCCTAGCTGCGTAGTTGGAAGGTTTCGTAAGCATCACAAAATGAAATCTTAGTTGGGTCACTGTCTAGTTACAAACCTTTGGAGGCTTTGTGAAAGCTCCATCTAGTATACGTGATGGCCTCCTTTCTACATTTTCCCATCCCACCTACACAACCTATGAATAGCTCCTCTGGTATAACTTTCACCTTGCAGGACTTGCCGATGAACTATAATAGAGAGCCATCTCCCTTATACATCCCCATGCGAATCAATGGAAACATTGTAATAGGTGTTCTTGTTGACCCAACGTGTCGGGTGAATGTCATTATTGAGGAGATTATGTTGATTAACTTCTTGCACAGAGATGGGTATGATGTGAATCAAAGAGTACCATCACGTACACATGATGGGATTTCCATACCTCCCATCGGCTACATCATCTTGTCTGTCTTAGTTGGGCCTAAATCAATGAATTTACTTTGACATAATCCCGAGGTTTGAACTCTTTAGGGTGAAACTAGGTATCCCTTGGTTTGTAGCTATGAATGCAGTTCCCTCGGTAGTGCATAACTATATGAAATTCATCCATGAGGGTACAATGCATGTAGTCCATGACACCAACTATAAACTGCTAATTGCGCGTGGTGGCTACTTGTTGGATCACTTTTGGCCCGCTCCTGTATGTCCACTTCCTTCTAGGATGAATCTCTTGTACCATACCTATCTAAAATACAAGAGTTGGGGCATAACACCTAAAGTGAGATACCCTCCTTCTCCCTATGCCATTTTGCATAGGGCTTTCCTTAAGGCTGGTAGTGATGTTGCCTTGGCTAGGAAAATAAAAAAGGAGAAGCATGCTCAACACTCTTCTTCTTTTGTTGCGGTTGTCTCGTCTGTCGCTTCCTCTCGCCCTACTGTAGTGTCATCAAATTATGCTCCTAGGTGCTTGCTAGAGAATCCGATGGTGCTCGCTTGGTGACAACCCAAGCGTCCAACATTTGAACTTCTTGTTCTATCCACGGTGCCTAGGCTCGCTTAGTATGGTAATGGGAAGAGGCCCACCATTGAGGAGTTAGAGCCAATACCCCCTACTGTTGTGCCAACCTCTTCTCAGCCTCTCCTCCTATTCCTGTCTAGGAGTCTCTCCCTCTGTCAGAAGTGGTCGTGATGGACACTCTGATGGTCGAATAAGAGTTCTTCGTTCCATCTCAACCTCTAGCCTCTAGCTCCTGGAGTCGTAAAAACCACCTTGTGAGCGAGCGCAAGCGTCAACAAAAGGCTTTGGTTGCTAAGCAGGATGCTCTACAGAGGAAGTGGGGGGGTTGAAATTTTCTACTCTGACACCTTCTACTACGTCTTGCTCTCCCATCCCCTCTGCTTTAGTTCCATCAGCTTCAATGATGCTTCCAGATGCTGTTGCGAGCGTAAATGTACCTAATCAGAAGAGGGTGCAGGTGTTTATTGCTCATTCGGTCGAGCCACCTCTCCTGATGTCCCTCTCGGACATCCCACCGCTCTCAAAGCTTGTGGACATGTTGAACACATTTATGGTGTCCATCGTAGTCTTTTCCTCTTCCTTTGTGCCTTTTTCCTCATCCATGGGGATCTCACATCCTCCAACGAAACAAAAGATGGAAGAAGACCTTGCTAGCTATGGGGGTTGTAAGAGAGGTTCACCTTCTTCAGAGGGTGTTTCTACATTAGCATGTGTCATCCTAGTGATGAAGTCTAGATGTCCCTGAAGTTTGTCACTGCTCCTAAGTCTCTCGGTGAGCCTAGTAGTGAATCTCAGGCGTTGCCTCCCTCGCTTGTTGAGTTAACACATGACACTCATGTGAAGTGCATGTTTAATTCTTTCGACAATTTGGACGAGGTCTTGACCCTTTCAATGATCTTTGCAAAATTGTTGACTTTTACCCCACATGAACTGAGCGAAGAAGATCTCGAGGGGTCTCCTTCCTTAGCTCTTGTTGTGGGGGGTCAGAGGGTTCCCCCCTTGATAGTTTTCCCTTGCAGGCTCGTTTTCCTTCCCTATGTAATGATCTAGATTGGGATGCCGATGACCTCTTGGTTGATGAGGACTAGGGAGTGCCTCTTCTTTATCTATAGACTAGATTGTGTGTGTGTTTTTATTTCCCCGTGCTTGCGTTATATGTTCCTAGATGACCCTTTCCATCTTCATAAGTGTTTGGATACAAGAGTGTTTATGTTTCTTACAACTTCCTCTATTTGTTGTATCATTCTTCCTCTATTATGTGTATTGATTTTTGACAATTGAGGATGATGCAAAGTGTTGGGAGCATTTAGGCTTCCCTTCCATGTTGACCCAATTTTTTATTTTTATTTTGTCTTTTTGTACATTCTTCATATGGTCTAATATAATAGGGGGTTGATGACAGTTGATTAATATACTATTATTATACTTATCTATATTTATGAGCAACTCTGACCTCAAAATATTAGATTGCCCTTTTGTCTCTTCTTTGCAATTTAATTGTCCCTTTTTGCATTTTTTTTCCATTATCTTTCGTGCTTGCTTTGTGATCTTGTGGTGCTCATGTATTGTCCCTCGCATGTGTGACAACATTACTACAATTACATCTTGTTATGCTTCGCGGGCCACATCACTTTTTCATTCTTGCTTTTCTCTCCTTAGAATGCCACATGCCTTTGTGTTCAACATGCACCATCCTAAGGGGGGGCTATCATACTACTTCAATTTTGAAAAAATGCATTTAGTGGCCAACAAATCTTTTTTCGAAAATCCTTAGCGGGGTGTCGGGATGATCCCACAATAGTGGTTTACAATTTTTGGCCAAATTGGACATTGAAATAATTTTTTCTAACTAAATCTTCACTTTCAGACACTTATAGAAGCTAAACCGTGAGGAATTTGAAGATGATGCAAACTACATTTTTGTGACATTTTGTCTGTAGATTCTAAATATATTTTTTTCAAAATTTTTGGAATCAGATTGCACCTCTTTTTCCATCTCCCTCGAAAACTTTTTTTTTTGAGAAAACATTTTTAAGGAGTGGCGCTCACCGTATAATGCATAAATTTTTTTCCATGAAAGATAAAATTTTAATTCTTTCAAATTGAGATTTGTAACTCCGATATCTAGTGCCTCCACTTGGTTAGATATTTTTTTATTGAATATTTTTTCTTTAATCAAGTTTCAAAGTCAAACCAATTACAATTTAGACATAGGCGGACCATATAATGCGTAACTTTTTTTGCATGTATCAAATTTTTTTTTTTTGGTTGGACAGACTTCCACACCAACTCATTTCATGGTCTTCTCTGTCTCCATTTAACACAACCATGTCACTGACATCATCCCATATCCGTCTGTCCCAAATTGTCATGCAAGATTATGATATGCCAAAAAGTGGTGATATGATGGGTATATATGTAGAGTATGTGGCTAATGACTTTTTTTTACCCAAATTGATGAAACAAAAAGGGTTTTTAAAATAGATTCTTAACTTTCCAGCAATATAAATTATGCTTCACTTTGAATTTAATAAATAATTATTATTCATTTTCTATTTGAATTACGACTAAAGTCCTGATTGTTAGGCTAATTGAAAAACATCTATAGCTTTCAAACGGTATCACATTTTTTGAATCTGAAACATGCGTCACATTCTATTCTTCACATATTATAGGATTAGAAAAACAAAAAAATAAATTTTATGAAGTTTTGACCAAGTTAAGGTAGTTAGACATACGAGTTTTCATATTTTTTAAAAGTTGAAATAAAAATTTCATAATTAATTATTTACTTGGAAAAAAATTAGAAAAAATGCATTACATTTGGGACATGAGTCCCTTTACTCTATATCTAAAAATCTTATGTAAAAAAGTATTGCTCATTTTATTGTGGTTAGAGTGGTTAGATAGACACCTACTTATTTTTTCCCTGAAATTTAAGTACTATTGCATTGAAATTTCAAATTTTCACCAAATAGATTTTTCTTTTTTAAAAAGAAACTGTGATATCCAAAATGTCTAACATGTTCTAAGCAATTAAAATGCAATGGAAAACATAATGGAACACCTCAAGATTAGCCTAATAAATTTATAAATGCAAAGAGGAAAGTGTTAAATGAAGACAAATGATTATACCTTCCTTCTTGCAGCCGAAACTCCTTGGTTGGCCCTTGATTAAATGTATCTTGTATGCTCCTTGATGGCTCATGATATGGCTAAATGCAAGTCTTGACTATATGCTTGGATGCAGATGCAAATGGGAGAAATTGAAGACTAGATGAGTGCATAAAATGATAGCATTTTGTTGCAAAATGGCTAAGTGTTTTTAATGCCCTTGAGGATGGGGTATTTATAAGAGAATTTGAATTCTTTAGAGAATTCAATGGTTGAGATTCATCCAACAAGGTCAAGATGAAGGGCTATGGTGGGTTGAGAACTCACACGCCCTCACATCTTGACATGTGGATGGTGAAGTGGCTAAGGGGAGATGAGGTGTAAGTGAGGTGGAAGAGAAGTACATGATGTGGAAGAAGTACAAGTACCTTGCAAGTACATTGGGAGATGGGAAGAATCTTGGGTGAATAAAAGTGAATTTTAAATTCACAATGATTGGAAGAATCTAGTGGATAAGACAATGTTCTCAAAAGGTGGGAGTTTGTCACATGTGACTTGATGTGACAAGTCAAATATTTTGCAGGTGCATGGGAAAAGGAAGAATAAAATGTGAATTAAAAATTCACATGGGGAAGAGGGGAACCTAGGAGAATAAAAAAGAATTAAAAATCTCTTTGGGATGGGGGAGGTTGACTAAGGTAATTAATCGTGTTTAACTAATTAGTAATTAGAGGATAATTAGGGGTTAATGAGGATTAGAAGCCAACTTACAAAAGTTGGAGGATGTGACACATCTTAATCAAGGATTAGGCATGTGCACATCTTTAATGAAGAGATTTCAAGAAAATGGATTACACAGATTAAATCTAAAAAGATGTGAGGAATTAAATAAATGTAATATTTATTTAATTCATTTGATGAAAAAGAGGATTACAAGTGTATTTAATTAATAATTAAATAATTAAAGGTAAGAGAATTTGACAGTATTCAAGGATATTAATTAAATAATAATAGTAATATTTACTTAACAACTCACATAAGGGGATGCTTAGATGAAAAAAGTGATAAATTTGGATAAATTAAGTGTCCAAATTTGGATGTCTACATTTTGCCCCTCTTTGAGATGGTGCTATGAAGTAGCATCATTTCAAAGAATATTAAAATATAGAACCTAGAAGAAGATGGTTAGATTGGAAAAGATGCCCCAGTCATCGAAGGGATGACTAGGAAGAAAAATGATGGGGGTGAAGAGCCATCCTCCATTTAGCCACATAATGTGATATCCAAAATGTCTAACCTATTCTAAGCAATTAAAATGCAATGGAAAACATAATGAAAACACCTCAAGAATAGCCTAAAGAATTTGTAAAAAATAAAGAGGAAAGTGTTAAATGAAGATAAACGGTTATACTTTCCTTCTTATAGCTAAAACTCCTTGGTTAGCCCTTGATTTGGATTGATTTGTATGCTCCTTGATGGCTCTTGATGTGGCTAAATGGAGGATTTGATTATGTGCTTGAATGCAAATGAGAATGGATGAAATTGATGACTAAATGAGTGCACAGAATGGCAGCATTTAGTTGCAAAATGGCTAAGTGTTTTTAATGCCCTTGAGGAGGGGGTATTTATAGGAGAATTTGAATTCTCTAGAGAATTCAATGGTTGAGATCCATCCAACAAGGTCAAGATGAAGGGCTATGGTGGGTTGAGAACTTACAAGCCCTCACATCTTGATATGTGGATGGTGAAGTGGCTAAGGGGAGATGAGGTGTAAGTGAGGTGGAAGAGAAGTACATGATGTGGAGGAAGTACAAGTACCTTGCAAGTACATTGGGAGATGGGAAGAATCTTGGGTGAATAAAAGTGAATTTTAAATTCACAATGATTGGAAGAATCTAGTGGACAAGACAATGTTCCCAAAAGGTGGGAGTTTATCACATGTGACTTGATGTGACAAGTCAAATATTCTAGAGAGGGTGCATGGGAAAAGGGATTCTAGAAGGACAAAATGTGAATTAAAAATTCACATGGGGAGGAGAGAGACATGGGATGAATAAAAAGGAATTAAAAATTTCTTGGGGGATGGGGAGAGTTGACTAAGGTACTAATTAGGTTTGACTAATTAGTAATTAGAGGATAATTAGGCTAATGAGGATTGTAGTCAACTTGCAAAAGTTGGAGGATGTGACACATTATAATCAAAGTGATTAGGCATGCACATCCCAATGAAGAGATTAGAAATGGCCAGGATTAGATGAAAATGAAATGTGAGGAATTAAATAAATGTATTATTTATTTAATTTATTTGATGAAAGGAGGATTAAAAGAGTAAAGTATTTAATTATTAATTAAATACCTTAGGGATTTGGCAGAATTAAGGGTATTAACTAAATAATAGTAATATTACTTAATTAACCTCTGATAAGGGATGTTTAGATGAAAAGTGATAAATTTGATAAATTAAGTGTCCAAATTCTGGATGTCTATTGTGAACCTAGTAGTTTAGAAACTACATTCAATTTGCTGCTAAATTTTATTCTACATATTCCAGGTAAAAATAATATAGATAACTTATTCAAATTTTTATGTCAAGTTGCTTAACTATGATTTTTTTTGAATTTTTGCCACTTAAGGCCTATTTCCATGATGATCCCCAAGACATGCTCCAATTGGGTTTGTGAAGTCACATTTTCATCCTCAACCCAAGCTTTAGAAACCTAAAAATTTAGACTTTTTTGGATGCTAGAGATGACAAGGTGGGACTCGGGAGGAACCCTAGGGGTTCGCCACAAACTAGGGTCTATTCAACCTAATTCCCCTTTGAAAAGTGTTTTTTTTGTGGGAATGGGTCCACCTTGCATTTAAATGGTTTGTACAAACCAGGGTTCATTCAAACCCCAAAAATCATTTTTTTTTGTATGGGGTCATTTTTTGCCACTTTTCCTTCCCCACTCAAATTGTAAACCACTTTTGTGGGTTTACCCAGCAAAATATTTTTCCTTCATCATGGGTTCACAATGAAAGAATTTGAAAAATCCTTCCTTTGAGGAGGGAGTTCCTTCTCTTGTAGGTGAAGCTTGAACTTCCCCTTGTGAGGGGACTTTCTTCCTTTTGAACTCCTTGATGAAGTGAACATCTTTCAAAACGATTCCTTGATGTTGAATTGAATTACGAAAAACACTTACTTTCAAAAATATTTGTCCCTTGAGTGGACCCCTTTTCTTTTGAAGGGTTCTCAAGGGACCCCTTTGAAAGCTTCTCCTTCAATGTTTAATTGTCTATGTGACTATCTTCTTGTTTTCCTACGTGGCTGCTTTTTGTTTTCTAACATGTTTTATCTATGGATTAACATGTTGCTTTGTAGGTACGTGTGTGAAGCTATTTTCCAGTCTAACTCTACGGAGTCCCCTTACATTAGTCTTCCTTCAGGGGAGATTACTTGCGGGGCGCCTTCTTTGTAGGTATGAGGGCTTGTGAAGCGCTTGCATCCTGTGGGATTTGTCCATCATTGGTATGTGGGCCTTCAATTCACTTTGATCAACTCTGTAGCTTTGAGGATCTATATAGTCCTTTGTTCAAGCCTCCTCAAGAGAGAGTACCTACGAAGTTATTTGTCTACCTTGCACTTTCAAGCTTGCCAGATTGAGGTCTACTTCCTCGATGGTTTAGGTATACATTTCTAAACTCTTCTATCTACTTTATCGAACATTCATTGACACTCATGCTCACTAAAGTGGGGGAAAAATGTATAAGAGCAAATTTTCACCCCTCTCACAAATTCCCCTTTTACACCCTCTACTTGAGAAAAATCAAACCCGACTAAATAATTCCACATCACTTACCTACTTTCCATCCACTTGGCGCTTGTCTCTTGTGTTAGTAGGGGAATTTCTATCGAGGACACATGCACAATGTGTGGATGTTTGCACGACATGTTGCCATCCCTGACATATTCCCACCTTTGGAATTCACAGGGACCTTATGTTCCCCATTGGGGATGAAGCATAATGCCTCTGCATCAACCAACCAACCCGAGAACAACTCTTTCCCTCCCATTTTCATCTTCAAATGCATCTCTCCCATATTCATTCCATCTTCTACAATCTTTTGGATAATTCTATGCACTAGCTTGATCTCCTGAGCATTACTCAGCAGTTTGTTGCTCCATCAACTTTACTAAGAATGTGTTGTGCTACCATAGAAGTTGCGATTTTGGTGTCTTGCGAGACCTCCTTCGTCACCGTTGTAGCCATGTCGACTTTGTTAAATTTGTAGTCTTGCATTCTCCCTTCATTGGCCTTAAGTGCCTTTGGGTGGAGGTGGTATTGCTTCACTATCCTTCTTTTGTTATGGTTTGATAGAGTAGAATTGTATTTTTCATAGTGTTTGATATATTCTCCTTTCCAACATTTCCTTTATTTTGTTTTATTTCTCTTCATCTATTTGGCTATTTGTGGAGGTAGAAACACCAAAGCGGGGGTTCGATTGAGAAAAACTCCTATACAACCCAACATTTTTCCTCTCTTGGTTGTGTGTAGGTACATGCTCATGTGGAGGTTTCTATCCAACTAGACTCACAGTGAGTTAGCCTTTACCGCCTTTATTTTCTATCATCTTTCCTATCACTTTTCTAGTTCTCTAGTTTATTCTATCATTTATCTTTTCATACAATATTTTAAAATTCTCTTGCTAGACTATTAGTAGCTTTCTCACACTTCGTTCTATAGTTTTGCATCTTTTGGACATACAAACACTAGCGCCCCTAGAGAGATGCCAACATGTCATGCTGTTGTCCTTGACCTATGTTGCTATCCTCAGGTAGAGAGTTCTTTGAGGTATAGTTCTAGTTCCAAAAATTGGCTCGTTTAGCCCCATTCAAGCATTTGAGTTAGTAGAGTGACAAAAGCACTTGAGAGTACTCTTCATTCTCTATCCTTGACCTAAAATTCTTGTCCAACCTGAGGTAGTTTAGGGAAACCCTCCAGTCTCAGATCTCCGTGACTTGGACCTTGGTGTGGTTGGCCCCCCTACTCTACAGTGACAATCCTAGAGAAAGCTAAAAAGAAAAAAGTCAAGGAGTAATAGATTATGATTGTGTCACATTTGACATGATCATTTTAGAGGGAGCTACACAAGAGTGTATTCTCATCTATTGGGCTTTAAAGCCAAAGGGGTGAAGGTTTGTGAAGAAATAAATGAGGATGAGAAGGTAGAGTTATAAATTGCATATGGATTTAGAATCAAGGTCTAAGGGGTTGCCAATGCCAACACAATCCACACAATCAATTATACATATGCTCTCTATAGTTGGTAGTGCTAGTGGTGATGTTCATGTTTCTACAAGAGGGAAGAGGAAGACTATTACTAGTGAGCAACTAGGTATAGTTGCAAGTTTGTTCAATGTACATGCACGAGATGTGGTAGAGTTCTCCATTGCCAATTTTTTTATGCTCATTCCATCCCAACTCATTCAGCATGTTCTCCTTCAAACAAATTTTCAAAGATGTAGCTTATGTTGGTCCCTCATTCACCCCTTCAGAGAACATAAACTACACACTACACTCCTTGAAAAAGAATATTCCATGGTGATTTTGGTGATGGAGGACATGAGACAGTGTTGGATTAGGATGGGCTATTCTATTGTCATGGATGGGTGAAACGATATTTGACATCAACCACTTATCAACATCTTAGTCACATGTTCAACTAGCTCATATTTTCTTAGAGCTATTGATTGTTTTTGGGAAGCACAAGGATGCAAAATTCCAATTTCATATTTTGAGAGATTCCATAGATGAGGTCGGGGCCTCCAATATTGTGCAAGTGATTACTGATTTGGCACGTGTGTGCAAATTAGTTGGCATGATGGTGGAGGGTGCTTACAAGCACATCTTTTGGACCCCTTGTGTTCGTGCATTGAACAACACATTGAAAGACATATGGAAGATATATTGGGTGCAATCAACGGTGATAGAAGATAAAGATATTTAGATGTTTATTTACAACCATCACACCCCACTTACTCTCTTTAAGACATTTTCAAAGAAGGAATTCCTTAAACCCATGGAGACAAGGTATACCGAATCTTTTATTTTGTTACATGTACAAAGAATGTTTGAGGTCCAAGAGGCTCTACAATTGATGATGGTTAATTAAGAGTGGAGTAGATGGTCTATTGCAAACACTACGAAAGGAAAAAACTTTAAACCAAAAATTCTTAATGATGATAGGTGGTCCAAAATGTGGTAAAAAATTGTTATTTTTAATAACTTGCTAATTTTAATTTTTAACTGATAGGCTATATATGGTGTGAGATTTAAGTTGAAACATGTCTCATGCCATGAAACAACTTCTAGTAAGTCATTAAACTATCAATAGTTTTCTGGTTACTAGTTCCTGTCGATGAAATTAGATCTCATGTTTTTCCTATAGCCGCTACTACAATCTACTCACAATAAATGAAAAGAAGATGTAAATGAAAATCATTACAACTTGCACCAATTTTTTCACTCGCCTCTACTCTCCCTATTAATGAAAAAAAATATCCTTGCTTTTGATGCATTCAGGTTTACATATTTCACATATCTTGTCTTTGAATGCATTCTAAATATGTTCAATCACACTGCCTTTCATCACTGCCATATGCCTGAGCTTGGGCATTTCCCCTCTATGGATTTGAATGGACCTTATCATCAAACCCCTCAGTGTCAATGGCTACAATGCAGGAACACACCGTCTCTTCCAAATTCAAAAGGCAACTCCATGAACGCCTCACAATCTACATTTTCAAGAACCCACAACAATGGAAATGCTTCTAGACAAGGGAGGTTCCTTAGGCTACAACAACAGTTCAAGCAAAGAAAACCTAGCTCCAAGAAATCGCAAACCCAACTAGGAAGTTCTTGCATTTTCGGCCACTCCCATCTAGCTAAAGTTCGCACAACTCTGTCATGGTCGCCATGTCTTCTGGAAGATGCTCCAACTTTTTCATTCTTAACTAGAGACTCTGCATCTTATCAATGTTTCCCACTACCCCATTTGAAATCAAAGAATCTTCTTCACTATCAATATGGAGGTGTTTCAGGTTTATCAATGTTTTTAGGTCACTTAGAATTGTAAATCTTCTTTGGATGATGCAAACCAAGTAGAATATAGAAATATTACGTAGGTCCCCACACCATCTTTAGGAGTTGTTGATATCTAATATCTGATATATGTTCTCCTATTGTATTATTTTCCTTGCTCTAAGGAGGCTAAAAGTAAATAGGCAGTACATTATTCTTTATTTGTGGCATAAAGACCCCACAAAAAGAACATGCTGAGATGCTAAAAGTTTAGTTAGTTGCTTTTTCAATTGTTAAGAACATTTGCTATGTTCCAAAATACATGTAACATATCAAGGTTGAATCCATATTCTTCGATATATAAAAAAGATTCATTACAATTTTCCTATGATTGTTTTCAATAATCATTGCTTGTTTCTTTATAGCCGCATCAATTTACTGTTCTATTATTTTTTTAACATTTAAAAACAAATCATGGTTGTATATACTATGTTCCTGCTTAAAACTATGTAAATTCTAAAAATAATACCACTTAAAACTATGTGTATGTGTGAAAATATTCTAAATACTTTGGTCTATTTTTCCCTTACTTTTGCTCTTTGGGCAACCTCGGGCTTTTTCAAAGGCCAAAAATGTGTTTTCCATAATCAACATTGTATTTGGTAGCGAGGATGGTTCTAAAGGTATATGATAGATGTTTGATTTTTTAACTTGATTGATTTGTACGTTTTTGACATAAAATCTATCTTTAATTTGAATGAAAATTTTAGTTTAATTGTAGCCTAAACAAAAATATTCATATAGGAAAACATATAATTAATTGAGGCGATTTCAATAGGAACCCAAATGGACATCAACCTGTGTGCCAATATTTTGAAACACACAATTTGAAAAACCCATGTTAGGCCTTCAAGATCTAAATTTTATTTACAATTATTTACCTTTGAGTAAGTGATGTGTCCCTTCACTCACTCAAATTTGCAAACATGAATTTCAAAGCAATAGAAAGACAAATAATCTACGCTAAAATGGTGCTCACTAAAATGATTAAATTTAAAGGGAGGTGTACATTAACCAAACAAGATATGGTCAAATTTTTATCTAAACATAATTTACTTGTGGTTTGAAAGGTTGACATAGTGGTTAAAACTTTGTTTTGTCACTTTAGTTCAATGGCATGGGAGGGCAACATAATGGCAACATAATAGTAGAGTGAAGGGAAACATTATAAGAGAGGGTAGAGGGTTTACAATTACAACAACAACAACATAAATTCTAGAAGCTTTGGTTTCGAGCTCTAAACAAGTAAGCAATGAACCTTAGCTCTATAGTTTTTAAAATATGTTTAATGATATATTATTCAATATCACTAAGTGTTTAAAATGCCAATTTGGTAGCCTCGTTAATAATTCCTTGAAAGTAAATAGCTTGTCATTGAGAAGATTTCATTATTAAATTGTATGTTTACCCATATGAATATTTTATTTGGTAGCCTCGTTAATAATTCCTTGACAGTAATAAGCCCATGTCTTGCCATGATCTAATTTATGCATGTCTTTTTGTCAATTGTGGCTCGATAGTTGTAATGTAGTCTCACCATTTAATAATCTGTGACAGATATGTATGCTTATCGAGTTTTGAGGAGAGCTTTGTATAATCTAGTTACATATTCCTTTCCATGCTCAACATTTGTGTGTGATAGATAAGACCTCCAACATGACCTTCATTTCACCAACATCCATGTGACAGATGTGGATGACCCACCAAAAGACTTGAAAAAATGGTTTGGAAAAAAAAAGAAATATTTCAATAACCTTATTAAGGACCAAAAGCACAATAAATAGTTCCTCTCCTACAACACAAGATAAAGAACAAGGTCCTATATTCCATTCATATAGATACAATTTTTTTCGTCATTACAGATTATGGTTGAATGGTGTTTAACAATTATCGCAATCACAACATTTGCATTAAAAAAATTAAGAATCAAGAGCATGTAGATGGTAGGACTGCAACAACTGGGACCCATTGTTGTTTTTAGCAACTAGCATAAACTTTATTTGTTTTTTTTTTCTTACCATCTTATTATAAAACTTCATATTCATATATTTACTCACAATTTCATCATGCATAGGTGGTTGATTTATATTCAACAATTACTTTTAACATGCTAACAATCTTATATTGTCTCACCTACAATTCCTCTCCAACACTTACTTTCACTTTTTTATACAACTTATACCATTTACATAAAACCAAGTATGCATTTCTAATGTACATCCACTAATTTCTTCTTTAACTATGTAGGAACAAAATACAACAACAAACTATGTGCCAACTGATTTCATACTAGAGTACATGAAATCATCAACTGCACAATCGCCACAAATGAAATAGATACAAATATTTCATTCAATTTTCTATCACCAAATATGTATTACAAACATTTTGTAAATTTTGCAAACAACCTTGAATATATTTTGAACTACACTTTCTTACCATGTTTATTTTTATATAGTATTCTATCGGCTTAACCCTTGCACCCCCTCTGGTGCAAATGCTAGTATTATTAAATTATAATTTATAATTTAATTGTTGATTTTATTAAAAAAAATTAAAATTTTGATTTTAATTTTTTAACTTGTTCTTTTTAAAATTTTTGTTTGTAGATATATTTGCTCCTTCATTTCACTAGTTGTGGATGTCATTAGATATGTTGATACAAACTCTCCTAGTTTTGGAAGATTTATGTGACATTTGACATCATGCTTGGAAAAATGAAACAAGCAATTTGTAACTGGGATCCTAATTTGGGATTATATGACCAACACATTAAGCCCATTGCAATGCGATAGTGGAACACTATGAACACCCTACTTCATATGGCAGCCTTTGCTCCCAATCCCAAATGGTATGCACCAAAAGTTGGTAGGTTGCCTCCTTGTGATGTCAAAGAGGTGAAAGACGGGTTAATGAAGGCCTTTCGAAAGATGTATTCAATTGAGGAGTCGAGTTTACTTTGCACACAATGTCTTGCCTTTACTAATCTATGTGGTTCGACATTTGGCAAACTAGAGACTAAGATAAATAGAGCTCCATTACCTCAAAAGGATCCTATTGGATGGTCAGGATGGTCAACATGGCATAACAAGGATGCATCAAGGTTGAGGATGTTCACTATTCACCTCCTTCATAGGTTACTAGTTCTTTTGTTGTAGAGAGGAATTGGTTGGCATACAACTTTATTGACTCTATTGAGAGGACTAAGTTGACTTCTAGACGTACATAGAAGTTGGTGGCCATGCATAGTGCTTTCCAACTCCAGGATCGTCAGACTTTAGAGTATTGGTAGACTCCAACTTTACTGTGAGATGTTGATCCAAATGACACCACCCAAATTGATGAGGAGACATAGGAGGGATTGGTTGGAGTTCCATTAGATGAGCCAACCCCTCATACTCATAGTGGCAATGACTTAGAGTTTGACTCCAATTTTGATGCAGTGTTGGGAGGTGCTGATTAGAGGCAACCACATACTTTCCATCACTATGTTTGACAATTTTTGAAATTTTGACATTTGTAACTGTCATTTTGACAATTGTAATGCAAACTTGTAG